>PVLD010017290.1:0-42351 GCA_004027595.1 Dinomys branickii | reverse complement strand
TCCGAGGGTTTCACTTCCTATCTCAGATCCCTCCCGAGTTCAGGATATCCACCTCCCTCCTCTCTGTCCTTCACATGTTGCTATATTGCCATGTCTGAGTGGCATTCCTCCGGGAGGTTCTCTCTCCGCTGCCCACCCGGTCACCATGGGTTCATATAACGTTCATATATGCAAGCAGTATGGAGACACTCTTGTTGCTGGCATCAGTAGTCTGGGGTGAGTCCTAAAGCCTGTGGACTCATCCCATTGCTGTCAGGAACAGGTGGTGACTGCGCAGGCCGCCGAGGCTCAAGGTGCTCACAGAGGGCGTTCAGGGTGGGAACTGAAGCCCAGTAACTCAGTTCATGCTTCCTGCTTGATGCTGGAGTGAGAAGGGCATGGTGTCGTGTGAGCCACCTCCATCTGCAGCTCTCTTTTGCTGTTGTGCTCCAGTTCCCGTTTGTTCCTTGGCTGGATCCCTGGGAGTTGCTGTGGCTCTGATGTGGGTGCCGATGCACCCCACCGCTCCCCACTGGCAGCCGCCGACAGAGTGGAGAGGCAGGAGGCCACAGCCTCGAGGCAGGCATAGAGCTGGGTGTGGTAGGATGTGTACTGGCTGCTCTGGCTCCATCTTGCCTCCAGGTGCTGATTTTAAATGTGCACACTTTACTTAACAAATCCCTGTTATTGGCCATTATTACTCTTTTTAGATTTTTTATTATAAAGAGAATAAAAGAAAAACAATAATAAAAACAACAACAGACAAAAACAGAACAAAACAAAAACAATACAGGGTTTCAAAACAAAATGATAGGAATTAATGTGGTTGTTCTACTACACATTCCATGTAGCTGCTCAGATTACCAGCTGTAAGAGCGCAAGATTGATTACACCATTAAAGAGAATTAAAAAATAATAAAAAACATTAGAAATGATGCAGAGCTTCACCAAAAATGGGCATCTGAGATGAATACACACTGCTCAGATGAAGAAATACTAGTGGTGAATAAATATATGAAAAAATGTTCAACTTCATTGATCATTTGAGAAACGTAAATTAAAGCAACACTGAGATTTCATCTCACCCCAGAAAGAAGGGCTGTCATCAAGAAATAAACCAATAATGAATACTGGCGGGGCTGTAGGGGAAAAGGTAATTATTATGCTTCCTCTTCCTGTAATCAACTTCCTTTTGATAAAAAATGTATAGATCATTTTGTGTATCCATTAATTAGTTTTGATACCAGTATTTCACAGAGTTTAGAGATCCATCATAGCTAATGATTTCTGGTGATTTTTGATCCTCTTTGAGAATAAATTCCTTTGGCTACATCTCAGAAAGGGAACATTTCTAGCTCAGAGGGGACCCAAAATGCTAAAGCTTTTCAAGTTGCTCTACACTGCTGCTTTGTGGACCAGTGTGATTTTGGGATCCTGTGATCAGATTTATGGGTGACTTACTGCAGTACAAAGCATTGTCCTCTAGATGGCAACATTTCATCGTGTTAAAAGCCTGTTTTGCTAAGCACTCCAAATGGATAATAGTGTTTGTAATTGCAGATCTACTAGAACTTAGAAAAAAAAGATAACTTGTGTTTATAAAGCATTATTAATTTTAGACCAAGACTCAGTAAGTTCTATGTTGGTTTTAGTTCTTGACAACATGCCAGTTAGGAAGGGGCCAATACTGCAGGGATGCAGGGAGATTACAGGTTCTGCAGCTTGAAAAGATAAATTTCTACCCCTTATGCTCATGTCTCAACTGTTCCTGAGCACATTAACTTTCTAGTTTCCAGGTAAACTTGGCAGTGGGCATCCCTCAAATTCCTTGTTATTCCCAACTTTATTTCTGTAGTGCGTTTTCCGACTCAGAGTTCTTCCTGACCTATAGACATGGGCATTTTCACTGTTCTGAGGACAGGACTGGTGGTATGCCTTGTAAGAGCTTCTGGATCAGAGGTCACTTTCCAGGAAAGCCTAAAGCTTCCTTAGTGGGGGAGGTGGGGTAGAGGAAAGAGGAGGGGAAGGAAAAATCTAGAGAATTAAGCTGTGCTGTGTACATGTACCAACTCCCCATGATGAACATAGTCATTTTTTTACATTTTAAAGACAAAATAATGGAAACATATCAACAACCAAACAGACATAAACCAGAATAACACAAAACCAATAAAGGAAATACAAAATTATAGAGAAGACAGTAGGGCATTAACAATGGCTGCTGTATTACATGATGTTATCTTTGCATTTGTTACTCAATTATACAAATAAAGGCACGTATGATTAATCAAACAATTTTCTCCTCTCTCATCTCCGTTGTTCTCCCACCCAATCAGTCATCTTCCCTCTGATAATAACTGTACTTTTTGGTTTTATTTATCCCCTCAGGCTCTCACATTGGGAAGACACATGACTGCTTGAAATTATGCTGCAACAAACATGGGTGCACAGAAATTACTATGGCGCTAGGTGGAAAAGCACCTAACCTCAGTAACGACACATAGACAAGGGCCCAGGCAAACTATGATCAGCAACCCACCGACAAGCCCTCAAGGCCCTCAGGGGTCTGGTTGGGTCCACGGGGTAGTCCCCATGTACCTCCATAATCTGTCCCAATACAGCTCACTGAGGGTTCTGGTCGAGCCTGTGGGGCCACCCTTGCACACCACCTGGCTCTGCCCTATTGCTGCACACTTGGGGACCCAGTCCAGGTTCTCAGGACTTTCATGTAGCCTTTGGGGAACCTCCCTCCCACCACAAGCTGCTGAGCTTCCTGTCAAGGCCCCTGGGGTCTCCTCTTAGGCCACCAATGTCTCCCTGCAGGCTGCCCGTGACTCTTTGGAGGCTATCCCCATCCAGCTAGAGGACCGGGTCTGCACCCTACTTCCAGGTCTTCACTTCCTCCCACCTCTTGTTCTCTAGTGCTGCCGCTCCCCGCCCCTTACAAAGCTGGTCACTGGGTGCACTTACGATGCTGGGCACAAGTGGTGTGAGGTCTCCCCCAGTCGTGCTCACTGAGATAGTCCATGGTGTGTACTAAGTTTAGTTATTAGTTCTAGGAGATAATTGGAGGAGTTTCTCAGGTCTTCTGTGTAGAGTATGTTGTCATCTCTTGGTCTCCACGATTGCTGCTTTTTGTATAATTTGTTGCTATGGGTTCCCACAAGGTTCATATACACAAGCTGTATGAAGTCCCTGTTGGTGCTCATATTAGTGGTTTAGAGTGGGTCCCGAAGCCTGTGGACTCAGCCTGTTGCTGTCGGGAACACATGTTGGGTACGAGGGATGCCAAGTCTCAAGGTGCTCACAGAGGGAGTTCAGGGTGGGAGCTGGAGCCCGGTACCTCAACTCGTGTTTCCTCATTGGTGTTGGAGTGAGAAGGGGGAGCGGCCCTATGGCCCACCTCCATCTGCATTTCACTCTTACTATTGTGCTCCAGTTCCTGTTTGTTCATTGTCTGAATCCCCAGGAATTGCTGTGGCCCTAGGGTCACTGCCGCTGCTCTCTGCTGCTCTCTGCTGGTAGCTGCTCACACAGTGGAGAGCCAGGAGGCCACAGCCTCAGGGCAGGTGTACAGCTGGGTATGGCAGGCTGTGTACTGGTTGCTTTGTCTCCGCCTTGCCTCAGGGCGCTGATTAGAACAGGTTGCAGCAGAGTGGGCATGCTGCTTTAGTGGCTGTTGTTTTCATTCTCGTGCTTGGTTCAACAACACCTCCCAACTACTGCTGCTTCTTTTCTGGGCTGTGCTTTCTCTGCTCTGGTTTTGGCCCAGCTCTCGGAATTCTGCTTTTCCCTGGCTCAGTTGGGAGGTTCCTGCGAGTGCGGGCTTCCAAAGCTGGAAGTGTGCGTACAGAAATGAGGGAATGGGCCGAGGGTGTGTGTGGAGCGGTGACTCTGTCTTTCTCCTCCTCCTTTTCCTGTAACTGCACCATGGTGGCTGCCTGAGCTTTTCCTCAGGGAGAGATCTTGTTTGCTCTTTCTGAAGGCTTAAATTCTCATTTTAAATCCTTCCTGAGACTGGGGGACCCACTTCTCTCCTTCTTGTCTTTCTCATGTTGCTATATCCCAGTGTGTGGATGGTGATCTTCCCCCAGGATCTTTCTCTGCTGCTTACCTGGTTGCCATCTTCCTGGAAGTCCAGATCCAGTGAATGTAATCATTAGGTACTGCAAACATGCACTAATAATATATTTTTAAAAAAGCAAAGCAAGAGACATCATAATTTTGGATTTCAACTTATAAAGTTACAATAGTAAAAAAGCATGGTACTTGCACAATAAAAGACATGTAGATCAATGGAATAGATAAAGGATGCAGAAAGAACCTCAGACACATTAGCCATCTTATCTTTGACAAAAGGCCCAAAAAACATATGCTGGAGAAAATACAGCTTCTTTAATAAATGGTAAAACTGATTGTCCACCTGCTTAAAATGAATCTCTGCCAGATAGTACTAAAAATAAAAATGGATCAAAGACCTGTCCATGCAAACACTTAATCTCCTGGAAGATAAAATAGGTTGGACTTTTGAAGATATAGACATAGACAAAGACTTTCTGAACAGAATCCCAGTTGGCGTATAAATAACATGACAGACAATAACATGAGAATAACACATGAATGATAACACATGACAATAACACATGACGACCAATGAATGGGACCATATCAAGTTAAAAGCTTCTGCACATCAAATGAAACAAGCAGCAGAGTGAAGAGACAACCTACAGAATGGGAAAATACTTGTCAGCTATTCCTCAGACACAGGACTAATATCTACAATACACAAAGAGCTGAAAAAGTTAGGTCTTTTCAAACAAAAGACCCAATAAAAAATGGGCAATTGAAATGAATAGACACTTAGAAGCACAAATGATGAATGAGTACATGAAAAAGTGTTCAGCATCTTTGATCATTAGAGAAAGCTAATCAAAACAACACTGCAGTTCCATCTTACTCCAGAAAGAATGGCTATTATCATGTACTCAAAAAACAGCAAATGCTGCTGAGGTTGTGGGCAAAAAGGAAGTCTTTTACACTATTGGTGGTAGTGTAAACTTGTAAAACCTCTATGAAAATCAGTATGAAGATTCCTCAAAAAACTAAAACTAAAAATCCCATTCAACCCAGATGTATCTCTTCTGGGTATCTTTCCAAACAGTTAATGACATATTGCAGTGATACATTCATACTCATTTTTATAGCACTACAACTCACAAGAGCTAAATTGTCAGATAAATGCATAAAGAAAATGTGGCATATATATACAACAGAGTACTACTCAGTCATAAAGCAGATTAAATTTAAGTAATTTGTAGACAAACGGATCCATCTTGAGACTATAATGCTAAGTGAAATAAGTCAGACACAGGAGATTAAAAATTGTATGGTTTCTCTCACAAGAGAAACAACTATAAATAATTTAGAAAGCAAAATAAAAATATAGCCCATAGGCAAAAAGGAAGTGGACCTTTTGCAGAGGGAGAGAGGAGGTAGATGATGGTGGAGAGGGAAAAGATGGGAGAAGTAAAAAGGATGGACATATGATGTGTGCATGCACTGACTCGCCACGACCAATACATTCAAAATCATGTTTCAGAGGCCTGTACTAATACAGCTGGTGGGAAAGATGGCGAAGCATCGTGTCACTCCTTTAGGGTGATCCCACTAAGAGAATTCTGCTCAGTCTTTGTTTACCTGAAAACTCCTGTACATTCTTCAAGACTCAGTTCAGCTCAGAGGTTTCATCTTCTGAACAGATCCTTTGAGACCCTCCAGGTCCAGAGCTAGTAGCTTCCTCCTTTGCACTTCCCAGTATAACCATTCTTTTTTAAGTGTTTGAGTGCTACATATCTTTGGGATACACCAAAAACAAGAAGCTGTGGTTTTTCCCCCTCAGTAGTAAATGGAATGACATTTAATTACAATAGTTTTGACTATCATCATGAAGGAAAGATGTAGGTGTTTGGAACTCTTGCCAAATACGAAAGAAATTTTCAGAATTTAAAACAACTTAGTTTTGGAAGCCAAGAAAGACTAGAAGTTAGTTAGATGAAGGGAGAAGCGGGGAGAGGGAAAGAAAAGCAGGACACAGGGCACAGGAGGAGAAATGATGTACATGTGAGGAGGTGAGGGTGGTCGGGGTGGTGGTGCCGTAGCACAGACTGGTCGTATCTGAAGCTGGATAGGGTGGATTTTGAATTTATCTAATAGTATAGGGAAACTCAGTGGACGTTTACAATAGGAGGTGATAATATAAACTGTAATCTAGGGATGATCACTGTGGCAGATATGTGGAGAATGGTTTGGTGTATGGATGCTCGGAGATTAGTGGGGAAGCTAAGCAGCCAGGGTGTAAGGCTTTGATGGTGGCAGAAATAAAGCAGATGGATTCAAGAGATACATTAGAGGTGGAAGACCCAGGAGTTAGGAGCCAATTATGTGGGGAATGAGAGGCAGGGAGTAATCAAGGGTAGTATCCAACTATCTGACTTCAGCAAGTGGCTGACTTTCTTAAAACAGAAGAGAAGCAGCTATGTTACAAGTTCCTGGGGTCAGCTTTGGACACACAGTATTGAAATACCCAGGAAATATCTACACAGTATTGTCCAATATTTAAATCAAGGTCCATAAGCAAATTGGGCAGAACAGTGGTCCTCAGGGTGAGATGCTCGGCCCAGCAGCATTTCCTGGGAACTTACTGGAAATACAAATTCTTGGACTTCGATCCAGATTTATTGAATCAGAGACTCTGGGAGTGGAGACTGCTGTGTTTTCACAAGCTCCACAGGTGTCTCTGATTCATGCTGCACTTTGGCAACTAGGAGAACCTCGCTGAAACCTTCCACAAGGTTTACAGAGGAGGCTGAGTAAGCAGAGGAATCCAAGAATCAGTGAGAGTTGTAGGAGGAGAGCCTGGGAGCTGGGGGACCATCAAATGAGAACAGTCAACGGGGTAGAAGGCCCTGAGAGGTCAAGTAAAGTGGAGACTAAAATCAGTATATTGGTCACCAGAGCAATTCTAAGGGAAGAGTGGGGCAGGTGGCCTAATGAGTGTGGGTTAAGGAATGAGTGCAAGACGGAGAAATGCAGGAAGCATTTGTTACGCTCACTCAGAACATAGGGTGGAAAATGGGTGGTAGTTGATAGGGAATATGAGGTTGGATTTTTAAAAAGCTTTATATATTTTTAGCACATATGTAGAAAGTACATAAATCACAAGGACACCGTTCAGCTCAGATAAGCTGGCAACCAAGCACAGACAGAGAGAATAGTGGGGTAAGGTACTCTTTTCCCATTCAACAGCCCTCTTCCACAGTCAGTCACACCTGCCCAGTCCTGCTCCCCTTGGGATGCTGGAGAACAAACACGGATGCCTCAAAGAGAACTAGCCTAAGAATAATAGTAGTTAAAGAAAAATTAGAAGACACCACAAAAAGTATAAAACATCTATTTACAGAATTCACAACAGAAAAATTCCTAGGATAAGGCAAGAATTTAATGTACAACTAAACCTGTCATAGAAAACCCAAAATAGCCAATCAAAAAAGAACCTCCCCAAGACGCACTGCAGTTTAAAGATGTAGAAGTCACACACAAGGACAGAATTTTAAAAGCTACTGGAAAAAAGTAACATATAACTTATAAAAGTAAACCTACTAGAATTATAGCAGAATTCTCAACATGAAATTTACAGGCTAGGAGAGCTGGAGCTCTCCAGTCTTTCAGCTTTCAAACAAGATTAATACATCCTGCAAAACTATCTTTCGAGATTGATGGAGACACAAGCATTTTCCATGACAAAGAGCACCTTAAGATATTCATGACCACCAAACCAGCACTATAAATAAATACTCAGGGATATGCCTGACATGGAAAATGAAGCCAACAATACCCAAGACAGTAAGGGAAAGAACACACTGAAGTAGGTAAGCAGAGGACTAAACCAGAAAAATAATGGAATGACAGAAAAACAATGCAATGACAGGAATCACACAATAGCTTTCTGTAATAATTCTCCCTGGAAATGCTCTCAAATCCCCAAAGAAAAGACATGACTGGCAGATTGGATCAAAAACAAAAGTCAACTGTGTATTGCATACAAGAGACCTATCTAATCCCTAGACAAGCTCATGGACTAAAAATTTTTAAAATGGAAATTATATTTCACACAACAGAAAGTTAAAAGCAAGCAGGACTACCTATTGTATTTTCAGACAAAGTGGTCTTCCAGCCCAAACTGATCGGAAAAGACAAAGAAGTCATTACATAATAGTAAAGAGAATGGTTCGATAGTAAGAGGTAACAATTGTACATATATATTCACTGAATCCTGGCACACACAGCTTCATAAAACAAATACTACTGCACATAAAAGATTAGATAAACATCAGTACACTTTAATAACAGGGCACTTTAATATCCTACTATTTACACATACATATATCAGGTAGTCCAAAAAATCAACAAAGGTATATCAGAGTTGAACCACATCTTTAAGCAAATGGACTTAATCAAATACTTAGAAAGTATGCTGCCCAGTAAGAGAATACAGTTTCCTTAGCAGCACACAGAATTTTTTCTAAAATAGATCACAGACTAGGTCATAAGGCATATTTAAGTAAATAAAAAGAAGCAGATAATCTTATACATATTATGAGATCATAGTGCACTAAAAGTAGGAATCAGTGGCAAAAGAAACCACAGAAATTATGCAGGCATATGGAGAACAAGCAAAGCACTCTTGAATGATCAGTGGGTCACAGAAGGAATGCAGGAAGAAATTAAAATATTTGAAGGACCAAATGATAATGGTCATACAACATACCAGAATCTAAAGTACACAGTGAAGCTCATAGCTGTGAGTGCCCACATTAGAAAAACGGTCTCAAATAAATGACCTAGTGATGTACCTCAAGGTCATACAAAACATGAACAATGCCAATTCAACCTGGTACAAGGAAGGAAATTTTAATGATCACAGTGGGACTTAGTGAAACTGAGCCTAAAAAACAATACAAAGAATCAGTGAACTGAAGAGATAGTTCCTCAAAATGATAAACAAAATAGAAAACCAATAGCCAAACTTTCCTACAAAAAGGAAAGAAAAGATATATATCAAGGCAATTATACATGAAAAAGCAAAGCCAAAATGGAGACAGCTGAAATTCAGAGGATTGTAAGTAACTATTTCAAATGGCTGTTTTCCAATACATTGGAAAATCTAGATGAACTAGGTGGATTCCTGGATACATATGAAATACCTAAATGTAACCAGAACATGTAAAAATCTTGAACTATCCAATAACAGGCAATGAATTGAGGCAGTAATAAAAAAAAAAACTCTTACCAAATAAGTAAAGCTCATATTTGATGGATTCACTGCTGAAATTTATAAGAACTTCAGGGAAGAACTGACACCAGTACTTCTCAAACTCCCACGACATTGAAAGAGAAGCAACACTGTCAAAATCATTTTTCAAAGTTAGCATTACCCTTATTCCAAAACTAGACAAATGCCTCATAAAAAATGTATAGGCCAATTTCCTTAAGGAACACAGGTGCAAAAATCCTCAACAAGATACTTGAAAACAGAATACAACAAATCATTTGTATCACACTAAGTTGTACTCATCCCATAGATTTCAGATGTTCAGCATACATAAATCAATACATGCTGTAATCACATAAACACAAGAAGGATAAAAACCACATGATCATCTCAGTAGATGCAGAAAAAGCCTTTGACAAAATCCAACATATATTCATGATAAAAACATTGACAAAAATTGGTACAGAAGGATCTTACCTTAAAATGATACAGGCTATTTAAAACAAACCTGCTGCCAATTTTATACTAAATAGGAAAATACTGAAAGCACTCCACTAGCATAAGAACAAGAGAAAAGCATCTCCAGTTTAATATGGTATTTGAAATGTTAGTCAGAGAAATTAGACAAGAGAAGGAAATGAAATAGATTTGAGTTAAAAAGGAAGATGTTAAAATATTCTTACTTGAAAACGACATGATCCCTTACATAATGAGTACAAAAACTCTACCAGAAGACTTTTAGTACTAATAAAAAAATTCAGCCAAGAGGCAGGATACAAAATAAACATACAAAAATTAGTGATATTCCTGTACACCACGAATGAACTCATGGGGAAATCAGAAAATCAATCTTATTCACCACAGCTTCAAAATATTAAATATCTCAGAATTAACCTAATCAAGGAAGTGAATGAACTATATAATGAAAACTATATTTCTCTGAATAAAGAGATCAAAGAGGACATTAGAAAATGGAAAGACATTCACTGTTCTTGGATATGCAGAACTTATATCATTAAAATAACTATAAAATATACAGATTTAATGAAAGCTCCATAAAAATATTGTCAATTTTTTTTCACTGAACTAACAAGAGTAATTTTAAGATTTATATGAAACAGAAGAGACCTAGAATAGTCAAAGTAATCATAGGCAACAAGAGCAACACAGGGAACATCATGATCCCAGACTTCAAGTTATACTACAAAGTGACAGTTGCAAGAACGTTATGGTAGTGGTGCACAAACAGACACTAACCAATGGACTAGAACAGAGGCTGCAGGAACAACCCTAAACACCTGAAGCCAGGTGATTTTTGACAAAGAGATCAATAATGTGTGCTGGAGAAAAGACTTTTTAACAAATGGTGCTGAGAAAACTGGTTATCCACATACAGAAGAACCATTCTTGATCTATAGCTCCCATTCTATACTAAAATAAAAAATGGAACAAAAGCCCATATATACAAACAGAAACACTGAACCTACTTGTCTTGGTTACTTTTTCTTGTTGCTGACACAAAATACCCAACACCCAAAATAAAGGAAGGAAAGGTTTATTTAGCTTTGTGGAGGTTTCAGTCCATGCTTGGCTGGTTTTGAGGCACAGTAAAACATGCCAGAGGGCTACAGTTCATGGTGAAACAGCACAGCAAAGCTCAAGTGCAAGAGGGGAGGAATGGCCAGACGAATGGCAGCCAGCAGCCTCTTCTTCTCCCTTAGATATACAAACTATCCGCCTTAGGGTATAGCTCTCACACCCATAATCCCAGCATTGGATCAAGGATCAGTCATAAACTCTAAAAGCTACCAAATAACTGCATGAGAATTTGGGGAGACATGCGGACACAAACCATAACACTACTGGAAGAAAACAATACAAACAGAAATACTGAATCTGCTGGAAGAAAAAATATACAAACAGAATCAGTGAGTTTACTGGAAGAAAACATTGCTAAAACTCACAGAGATACAGGCACAGGCAAAGACTATCGGAATAAAACCCTGGTTGCACAAGAAATAATGTTAAGAATGAACAAATGTAATCATATTAAATTCAAAAACTTATGTACAGCATAGGAAACAATCAACACAGTGGAGTAACAGCCTACAGAATGGGAAAAAAGTTTATCAAATACTTCTCAGAGAGAGAATTAACACTAGAATGTATGAAGACCTAAAACAATTAGACCACCAAAAATAAAAGACCCAGTCAGAAATGGGCAACTGAAGTGAATAGACACTTCACAACACAAATGGTGAATAGACACATGAAAAAATATTCAGCATCTTTAGCCATCAGGGAAGTGCAAATGAAGACATCACTGAGATTTCACCTTACTCTAATGAGAATGACTGTTATTAAGTACTCAAAAACTAACAAATACTTGTGAGCCTACGGGGGGAAAAGACCACTTATACATTTTTGGAATGCAAACTGACACAACCATGCTTAAAATCAGTATGGAGATTTCCCAAAATACTAAAATACAAATTTCATTTGACACCGTTATACCTTTCCAGGGTACATGCTCAGAAGAGCTAAAGTCAACTTACTACAATGATAAACGCATTCCCATGCAGACAGCAGCACAACTCGCAATAGCTAAATATGGAACTAGCCTGCATGCCCCATCAACTGATGAACTGGAAAAGAAAACGTGGCATACATATGCAAGATGGAATACTGTTCAGCCATAAATAAGGATAATTTTGAATCATTTGTAAGAAAATGGATGGACCTTGGGACCACAATGCTGAATGAAGTAGTCTATCATAAAGTGTTAAATATCACATGGAATTTCTACTATGAGAGACTCAAAATGTAAACAACTTAAAGATCAAAATAAAGAGTACTGTTAAGAAAGAGGGAGGTGATCTCAGTAGGGATGGGAAGATGATCTGGGGAAGGAGGGAGAGGGGAAGTGAGGGTAGCAGACGGAGTAAAACTGATCAAGATGAACGCAATCACTATGCAAACATACACGGACAGAGGAGAAAACCTGTTGCTCCTATTGCTGTTCCTAGCTCCCTTTCAACGCTGACGTGAGCTAGCCTGCAGAAAAACCTGCACAAAACAGCAAAGAGAATTGCCCCCAGTTCTTCGCTAAGCCTTCCTCACAAATAAACTGGAGTCTTTGTTTATCAAGGCACAATGACAACACAAAACAGATGGCACATGGAGTAGGGTCAGTGAGGCGAGTTTAATACAGGACCCTTTACAAAGAAAGATGTGAGCAGGGGTAAGGAAAACCAGGTGAACAAGGACCCGAGAGTTAGTGGTGGATGACAGACGTTTCTTCCAGGAGCAAAGTGGCAACACAGGAGTGAAGAGGTACGTATGTTTGGGAGCACCAAGGGGAACTGGGAGAGAGCTGCAGCCCCCTGGGAAAGGATCACCCTAAGGAGATGAATTCTTCACTAGAGGATCAAAGCCATGGTCTGACCTGTGGCTGGAAAGTAAGGGAACCTAGGTCGCTAGAAGCCGACAAGCGAGCGGACTTGGGTGATGTCTACAGGGCAGGGTCAAGTGTGAAGACATCTGGAAAAGTAAATGGGAGATTGCAGCATAAGGCACCTCTCACTTATTGCTTCCCCAGATTTTCTGAGTGTTGCTGATGCTAACCTGGGAAACAGTCTCTGGAAAGGAGATTAGCTGGCAGGATATTTAATATGAAGTGATTTTGTAGCAGAAAATGCCCCCCAGCCCGTGTGTTAGTGGCCCAGGTAATAGTTCCTGTTACAGTTCCTGTTACTACTGTCTCCTAAAAATGGCTGGTCTCTGGGATGTACAGCTGGTCACTATGATGCATATTGCAAGAACCAATCAAAGATAGCCAAGTACTCTGCCTCTGTACTTCCCCTTTGCAATCAACCCCATAAAAACACCCCTCCCTGAGCCTTCAGGGCCTGATATTATAAGAATGATCCCGATCAGTGCCCTTGGCTATCCATAAATCTACCTGCCAATCCTGGGTGTCATTTCAGTGTTTTTATTTGCCATTGCAACTGGTGCATCAGTTGGGAAGACCAACTGTGCTGACCTCTTTGCTCTCCAGTTGTGGCCCTTGTGAATGGAGCAGGGACCTCTTCAGATCTGACAGGATGGCACACCCTCAAGATTCCTGGAGTCCTCTCTGAGGTCTGGAGGAGGATTCTTGGCTCCCTGCTGAGCAGCTCACCTCAGACCCAAAAGGGAGATGGATGCAGTCTGGTCTGGTCATTGGGTAAGGTAAGACTCCCCAGGGGCACCCCAGTTGGTCTGTCTGTCAGTTCTGCTCAGCTCGAGCAGAAGGCTAGATTGATCACTTCTCTTTTTTTTTTTTTTTTTTTTTTTCGCTACTGGGGATCAAACTCAGGACCTTGCACTTGCTAGGCAAGCGCTTATTCCACTGAGCTATATCCTCAGCCCCGACTGATCACTTCTCATTAGTCAGGACTACTGTTGAGGGAACGGGGTTGGGATGTTTTAACCTCTGAGTACCTGTTGAATGAATGTGTGAGTGAGTGGAATGGGCACAGTAAGCGATAGGCTGCTCTGTCTGAAAGGAAGAAGAGGAAGTAGGATTGGGTAGTGTGAGATGATGAGTTATAACATTGTCCTAAAAAGCCTGAGGCCATCTCACTGGAGCTCTGAGGCTGGGGTGCAGTGGTATCTTAGTCAGCTTTCTGCCAAGGGGGATAATACCTGACACCTGTAACTTCAAAGCGGAAGGGTTTGTTTTAGCTCATGGTTATTGAAGTTTCAATTCAAAGTGTTCGAGGGGCCCAAGACAAAAGCATCACGGTGGGAGTAAGGGGCAGGGGAAAGCTGCTGAACTCATGGCATCTGGAATCAGACGGCCAGGCAAGAGCCAGAGAAGAAGGGACCAGGCTTAGATCCAAAGGCCCTGCAGCACCCGGGCACACCCAGAAGTAAGCTTTGCTAATGTAGTCATGTCTCAAGCCAGTCAAGTTTACCAGTCAAGATTAACCATCACAAAAGGCTCCTAGGTTCCTCCAAAGGTGGGGGTCTGGGCATTTTCTGTTCCAGTGTTGTTAGTAGTCAGATACAGACTCTTCTCGGTACTCAGAGTCTGTCAGTAGGCCCTAAGGTGTTTCCTAGATTAGGCATTTCCCACGTGTTCCCTGGACAATAGTCTAGGTCTCTTTAGGAGGAAGCTGGGGCAGTTTTTCCTGGTATATTCACCATGGTGTTGCTGGGTGTTTCCTCCTGGAGATCTGACTTCTCCCTCAGTCAGTGGATTCTGAAATGGGGCTTAGTGATAGAATGACTTTAAGTTGGGAGGATGGCTGTCATCTTAGATTTCTTGATAGTAGAACTGAGAGCCCTTGTGACTGCCATATAGTTCGTGTCTTCTGAAGCTTTTTCTTCTTAGGTCAGATCCCCTCTAGCCACCATTTGTTGTCACTTTCTGTAACACTGTCATTCTCCTAGAGTCTCCTGGTTAAGTGCTGACAAGGGGCGTGGATTATGTCAAGGACCTAGCCTGCCCATTGTTACTAGTCTATTTCTGCGTCTTTCACCTTTTGCTCTGGTCTATGTGGAAAGGCCATTCCCTAACTTATTAGTTATGTTGTTCCTTCCCCACCAGACATTTCTGATTGCCAAGTAATGGTGTTCTCCAGCCCTCCCCACACACAAAGTAATCTGATGGATTTTCTGGTCTTATGTTAAAGGATATCCACTTGGACATACCTCATCCCCGAGTCTTTGATTCTCTTCTTCCATGGCCTGACAGTAGTTCTGGTATTTTTATCTCACTTAATGTAGACCATCCCCTTTTATCATGCCTGTGAAGACCATCTTAGCCTGTGCTTATGCCATTTCCAACAGTCTTTACAGGAGTGTTCAATGCTATACAAACTACTTTTAATTGAAACCTGTTTTATATACGTAACCCAGGACACTCAGAATCCAGTCCTGTTCATATTTTTCTAGCTACTGCTGCCCAGTGGAGTTATTTTAAAACTCTATCCTTCTGGCATTCTTTCAACTGAGTTATATAATGACTTAACAGTTTATTGGCCAAGCATGTAGCAGAGAAAGTGGGGACAGATCCTGAAGAAGGGTGTTTATTTGCATGAGTGAGATCTCTACATCATCTTTAAGTAAGAAAAGAGGGTCCAATCTTACCTGGGAGGCTAGAGACACTTTTGCAGGCATAAAGTTTCAGAAATGATGTGACTCACACTTCTAGACCATCAAGGCCATAGGCAGGATTGTCAATACTTCTGACACTTCTGCCTTGTAACCACGCAAATCCCAGTGTGTTTCACTGGTGTGAGCATTTGGCTGCTATCTTTAGCCCTTCCCTAGGGTTAGAGGATATGGTGCAACACACTGAGGCTTTAACTGACTCTACTCAGTGGACCTTAAATGACACTGAGGCTGGTCTTGCTCTCCTGAATGAAGAAGTAAAATTAATGAGACAAACTGTCCTCCAAAATAGAATGGCACTAGACATTCTATCAGCAGCACAAGGGGGTACTTGTGCAATTATAAGAGTGAATGTTGTGTGTACATTCCTGATCCTTTTGCAATGTCTCCATAGCTGTTCAAGGTATTAGATGACAGATTAATGACATGTCAGATTCTGAAGTTCCCTGGACCTTCTCCTTATCCTCTTTATGGAAAGCTATTACTGGCTTCTGGTGGAAAATCTTGTTGGATATACTCATAATTATCTTGTTGGTTTTATTATTTTGCCCACGCATGCTTAACTGCTTCTGTGACTTTGTCCCCTCCAGACTTAAAGCTGTACCTGTACCCAAGAAAAGAACACCTGGCATCTAATGAGGGCCTTTAGATAGACCCTTTGTGGAGTGCTGCTCACAACTCTGACTCCCTTCAACTGCAAGTAGCCAGATCACAGGACCCTTGACCCCTCATGGGAGTTAGGGGTACTTTTTCAGAGGGAAATATTATAGATAGCTAAGTTAGACAGAAATATTGTAGGCAGTCAGAAAGGGATGAGCCCTTGAGATGTCAGTGCAGAAGACAACTGTGGCTGAAGGCATATTTGCTGAAGGCCAGGCTCTGAAAAAAAAGTATTCACTCATACTTCACCTGGGGATGAACAATAGTGATTGACACTCTAAGAGTGATTCTAAGATATCGCCTTTGGGAGGAGGACCAGACCTTAACCCACCCCTTCCAGAAAAGTCCTTGCCTATCCCATGTGTGCTTGCTGTGTGACTTGTTTCCCCATTTGATACCCACTTAATCAATATTACCCTAGCAACTATACTTCTTGTAATCTTATTGGTTGACCATAATTGTGTCCAGGCTCACACCCATCCTATAATTTGACATTGGATCAATATTACCTAAGCAACTATACTTGTAATCTTATTGACTGGTTATAGTTCTGTGCTACTTTAAACCCATCTCACCTAGTGGCTTTGCTCAATGAAACACCCTTGAAGAGTGAGGTTGGTGGCCACCCACTTTCTGGGGTCCCTTCTGTCCTTCTCAGACAGAAGCTTTTTGTCTGTCAAAAAATTCTCCTACTCTTAAAAAAGTGATGTGATTGAATGTTTTAGTATCCATTAACCTAGGTTTTCCTGTCCCACAGGTTGGTATTCTATAATTTTCTAATCAGGCTCCTAATTGTGTAGAAGATTTGTCCTGGGAGTCTCATCTTTTATAAAACTTGACTCTTCCCACGAGACTCACAGCTTTCTCTGCTGTCCTGCTGGAGATACACGAACTTCTTTATTCACTATCTAGGAAGTACTCTGACTTTTACATTTTACTTTCAGTTGTCAAGTTTTACATCTCTACTTTTTGTGATCTTTTGTCTAGAACATCAACAGATGGCAGTAGTCACCCAATTCAACTGTCCTTATGGATGCTGTTTTCCCCAAAGCCAGCATTTTTTTGCATGGAATCATTCCCTTCCACAGAGAAAACTTCAACATTTCCTTGGTTATCACATTCTAGGGACATATGTACTGTTCCTGACATCAGAGAGAGGATCCTCATTGCCAACAGTGGGGCAGGGGATCTAATTGGAATTCTTGTGTGGTGTTTGTTCTCTCTCCACATTAGCCGCTGAAGATAGGATTCCTGGGAAGCTAGTTGTTAAGACAGAGAAAGGCATGCAGGAAAATGCTGTTTTTTGGTAATGCTTTTGGAATTAAAGAGCATTAGACCAAAAAGGGAGCACAAGAGGAGAAAAAAAGCCCCCTAAGGAGCCCATAGAGAGCTCTGAAGTTCACATGTCCCTTGCCCTAAGTTGCAGTAGGAAATCAGACTGTGTAACTCTGTTCTGATCACTCCTGGGGATAGGATGTCCTGGAAGGTGGTCTGACTTGAGGTAATGCAGTTTCTCTTTAGCTAATTCAAATCTCCAAAGGGAGTTGACAGCTGTCCTCTCAGTAGCTGAGGAAGTAAGTCTCTCATTCTTGACAGAGTGTGTGGATGGCCCAGTAGAGCAGCCTTCATGTCTAACACACCTATGCCACTAGAAAGGAAAGAATGACCTGGTAATATGAGGAACAGAAGGCAGTAGTTTTTGTCTGTCTTGTGCATGTACATATTTTCAGCACCTGGCAAAGAGCCTGTCATGTACTATGGGCTAGAAAAATATTTGTTAAGTAAATGGGTGTCACTCTCTGATTCATAGATTCTGACATGGAGTAAATATACTTCTCACTCCTTCAGTTAGAACTATTTCTTCTAAATAAGATGTTTCCATTGCCATAAAATAGCCATCACATTGAATTTACTGGATGTCAGTGTTAGAGGATTAGTATGTATCAACTGATGTCAAGGTGAAAAAATCTGATAACATTGCTGCTCATTTTCTGAGACTTACTTAGATGATTTAGTCCCAGATTTTATTCCTAATTCTCATATTTTTTATTGAAGACTATTATACAACATAAAAGTCATTTGTATGCATGTAGCTAAGTTTTGCTTCATAGAGCTGATGAAGGACTGGAGTGGAAAAACCTAACTTTCCTTGGTCTTAAAATATTTGACCTCTTCAGATTTAAGGAAAGGAAAATAATAACATTCATATTATACAACAGGGACAAATATACAAACTGACATAGAATGTCCTTCATTGTTCTGTGTCAAAAAATAAAGACTTATAGTAAAAAATAAAACTTCCTTAGGAAGCAACATTGTAAAAACTTGCACAAATACCTGTCATGTAACAAAATTATTCCTACTTATTCCACTATTTAAATTAAATAGATGCTGTAGATAGAGATATACACACATATATGACTATACATTACATAAAATATACAATTGATGGTCTGAATTAGGACAATTTGGTAGATTTTTACATTTAAATTCTTTTGGAACATAACTAGGCAATTTTATCTTATCATTTTATTCACTCATACTTTTGTTCTGTAGAATTAAATGTCTTAATAGATAGCAAATTTATAAATGTCACAGTGTAATTCTATAGTATGCCTCCAGACAGTCATTTAAGTAAAGTATAATATCTGATATTAAGTGCTTATTTTGTTCCTGGCATTGTACTAAATATCTCAGCCTACAGAAAACTCACAGGCATTCTTAGTCCAAAACTCTTATTCCTAATCTGGGCCCCGGTTCTGTTCCAATAGCACCTATGCTAGTCTTGGGGACTAGTGTCTCTCACTGTATTGGCTCATGGTTATTGAAACAGTCTTCTCAACCCAATGCTTTTACTCTCCCTTACATTAAAAAAATTACTTTTAATCATTTCACAAAATGGATTATTACCTAAAAAGATTCAACCAAAGAAGAAATAGGAAAATGTTGGGAGTAGTCACAGAATTTGTAGTTCCCTGACTGGCTCTGTTATCCTGTAATGTTAGACCATGGCATTCCTTCTATTCTAATATGGCCAGCCTTGCCCTGCCATTACTAATCTGATGGGATCTTCTCACACATCACATTTCATTTTCAGTTCAAATGCTCCTTCCTGTCTCTGAGACATCTTCTTATTTCCCCAGGTCCACAGTAGTGTCTTAGTTACTTTTCTCATTTCTAAGACAAAATACCCAATAGTTAAAGGAGGAAAATGTTATTTATCTCACAATTCATGAGGTGTCAGTTCATAGTTGGCTGGTTCCAAGGCAGGGTTGCATCACAGAAGAGAAACAATTCATGGTGGGTAGAAGGCAGCAAAGTAGTGAAGAAGCAAAGCAGCAAGTGATGAGCAATCAGCAACAACAGCGTCTCTCTGTCTCTTACATTTTATCCTGGCCCCAGGCAGGTAACACTCACACCTTTGATCCTAGCATCATATCCTTGATCCCAGCATCACATACCCTTGATCCAACCACTCCCAAAAGCCCCGCCTATGACTGCATGAGGCTTTGGAAGACATCTAGAGACAAACCAGAACAAGAGACAGTTGTTTATGTTCATAATTCTTGTGTTTTTTCTTTATATATGATTGTTATTGTTTATGTATCAGACAGAATTTACCAGAGAACCAGATATAATACAAGATATACAAATATATAAGAATTTACAAGACTGGCTTACAATGGCTGCCCACAGAGTCAGGTGTGAAAGCGTGCAGAGGATCTGTACATTGAAGAGTCAAAGAATCCAGTCGAAGATCTGGAGCTCACTGCAGTGTCCCATGTGAGTCTATATCAGGAGGCTGATGGGTCTGTGATGGAAGATTGAAGTCTGCACTGGCAGGCAAATGATCTGCACCAGAAGCCAAAGAGTCTGTGCTGGAAGGTAGGAGATGACATCCAAGGTGGGACTCCTCTGAAGAACAGAAGCAGATCTGTCCTTCATTTTTCCTTTATGTCATCCAGGTGACAAGCAGCCCTAGGATGGGTCTTTTATGCCCTAGGGTTAGGGATTGTTGAGCCAATTTAGTTGGACTTCTTCAATTCAAGTTGATATGCTCAATCAACCACCACATGTTATATCTAGGTATTCCCTGAGAGCCTCATGTGCTCATAGGTGGGACTTTGGAGAGATGGTTGGATCATGGGGGTGTGATCATCATTTGTGGATTAGTCCACTGATGGGTTTATAACTAAATGTGATGCAGGGAGGTGAAGCCTGACTGGAGGAGGTGGGACTCTAGGGGTGTGGCCTAGAAGGGTGTATCTCCTTTCCTTCTCCTTTGGTATCTCTGCTCCCTGTTGCCACGCAGTGAGTTGTTTCTCCTCTGCCATGCTACCTTGCCTTGGAGCCAGCCAACTTCTCAATGAAAAATGAGTCAGAATACACCTTTCCTCCTTTAAGTTGTGCTTGTCAGTACTGGGCCTCAGCAAAAGAAAGTAACAGCATCTCCTCACATACTGCCTTTCATTTTCAGCTGAAACACTCCTTCCTGTCTCTGGAGCACCTCAGTTTTACAGGCAATTGCTTATGTTCTTAATTCTTGTTTTCTGTTTCTTTCTGTGTACACATCATAGTGTATGTGTGTTTGTATACAATTTTTTTTGAAGTGGAATTATTTGTGGAGATGAGCTACTTGAGGGTGGGATTTGTTCTTTTACGCTTTAACTTTCCAGTACTTTGCATAGTAGCTTGCACAATTGAGTGGATGCATGAAAACAGATAGAATCTTGGAGAACTGCTCCAACTGAAAGGGACATTTAGGCAAAAATAGCCATCTGTGGGGATAAAAATGCATGAGGATTGATTACCAGGGCACACAGAGTGAATATCCCATAAATACAGTACATATACTTCTCTCCCCATTCCAGGAGAGGCTCTTAGTTCTTACAAGCCTTTTGACACTTGCTGCTATGCCTTAGAGTAGGAATCCTTTTTCTCTAAAAGTTCGCATGCAGCCAGTACAAGATACCAAACAGCTGGTTTGATCCTATTATCTGTGACCTCCTTAGTGGGTGCACGAGCTTCTGCCTCAGTGTAGAAGTTTTCATTTACTGCCATCTGTTGAAGACAGAGAAGAAAACGGCTTGCTTTTAGTGCAGCCTTCACAAACCTTAATAATCTTCTTCCTTTAGGTTTTACCAGGACTTTAATGGTCACATTCACCTTCTCTTCCTTCTGTCTGCAAACACATGGGCACCAGGAGAAAGAGCAACTCATACAGACCTTGAATTGTGTGTGGATAACGCCCCCCAAAAGAAAAACTACCTGGTGTAGACCCGTTCTTTGATCTTTCATGTGATCACATTATCCTTGCTATATAAATTTCTGGATAAATAAAAGTCTATATTTGAGAGATGAGGAAGAACAGGACAATGAAGACACCTTCTGAAAAGTGAAGTCATCTAGAACAGGAAACTTCAAGGGACACACCATGATCACATTCTCCTCACGATGAGCAGGGGACAGAGTTGCAATCATATAAGGAAATGATACAAGACTGAGTTAATCAACAAAATGCAGAGAAAAGTGAAAGCTTTTCTCTTGGTTCCCTTTGCATATTTTCCTCTTAGCATCTTTCCTCTATGTTCTCTGAAAGGGATAGGCTGGTTCTCAGAGATTCTCCCGCATGCCCCTTTGTTTGAATGGATAACAACCTCACCGTGACATGTAGCATGTCAGCTCTGATATTTAGGTGGTGAAGGGCCATTTCTAATGTGATGTGTAGGACAATTATTCAGGTGGTTGGACTTTAGTTAAGCCAAGAAAGAAATGCTGGCCTGGTATTTCTTCAGTTCTGTCATAAGTCCAGAGCATTCACCAAGTTCACATGAGAAATTCGTTAGTGGGCATTTTCAACCTCGCATTACCATATGAAATTCCTGCTCAGTTGAAGTTCAAACTGAATCTTCCCTTCCCCAGCAATATTTTAAATGATAATGAAGTAAGGTAACCTGGCCCTTCAGTGGTGTACTGGGTCTTCCTGATGACAGAAATGAGGACTTGGGATCGGGCATTTCTCCCCATTTCCAGTCATTGGCTTCCATACCCATATTTCTACAGCCATGAGTTCTATATTTTAATTTAAAATTTACCATAAAAGTAATGTTAGATTTAATAATTCCAGACAAATGAGATAAGGCAACAGATGACTGACAGCTGTAAGATGGGAAAGTGAAATAGAATTGGAAATAAAATTGTGTCATTATTTGTCATGCTTCTCCAAATGAACTAATTTGGAGCTTATCCTGAAACGTTATATAGGAAGCTGTACCTGAATGCAGTGTCACAACATTGACTCTGAAGCTACAAATTTGAGTTTCAGGTACTGCTTTTAACTTGTTTTGTTGTCATTTTGATGACTAATTTCTGTGATGCTCACTGGATCATAAATTCACTGTTATTAACTGAGTCATTAAGATTTGTTTGTAAGTCTCATCATCTAAAAATTAGATTTTGAGCATAAATATAGCCAAAGAAAGGCATATGTAATGTACTTCAAACAGGACTATTTTTAAATGTAAGTGACTATTTTAAACTTTGGGGTTTTATATTATCTTGGTTACTTTTTTCTCGTTGCTGAGACAAAATACCCAACACCCAAAATGAAGGAAGGAAAAGTTTATTTAGCTTACAGTGTGTGGAGGTTCCAGTCCATACTTGGCTGCTTCTGAGGCAGAGTGGTACATGCCAGAGGGCAAACTCTTCAGGACAGCAGAGCACAGCAAAGCAACAAGTGCAAGAAGGGAGGAATGACGACCAGCTGCTTCTTTCTCTCCCTTGATAGCCAAACTACCCGCCCTAGGGCAGGTACAGCTCTCACACCCATAATCCCAGCATTGGATCATGGATCAGTCATAAATTCTAAAAGCCACCCCATAACTGCATGAGGATTTGGGGGGACATGCAGACACAAACCATAACACATATAGAGAACATAGTGGAGATTGAAAGCAGACCTTGGAGTAATCTACGTTTGTTTTCTTAACAGATTTAAATATTCCCACAAAACATATTACAAATAACACCCTTCTCCACTTTCAACGAGATCTTTTCTCGTGAAAGCTAGGAAACTTCTTCCCCAGAGGAAATGCCAGATTTCTGGTTTCCTGCGCCATCTACTTCCTTTGACACGGGTTTTGTATTCTTGCCCTAATTCTCTCCTGCTTTGTCTTCTGGTCCGAAATAGCTTTCATTTTATCAGGTCACCTTTTGGATCAGGGCAGGCATGGCAATTTTAGAGCACTCTCCATTTACTTGTCTGTAATTGTTTGAAGTTGAAATTGTAAATTCAGTTTTTACCAAGCATTTTTCTCTGTCCACACTGGGATTGAAAGAGGTATGCTAGAACAGTGTATGTTTACATTTTAAAAATGACAGTGGCAGACACATTGCCATGAATGTCCCTCCCAGGACTCCCTGTTCACACTGAACACACTTATCCCATTGTTCTTGTACTTTCTGAAGCAGTTCTGTAAGTCTCCTTTCATGAGGGTCTTCAGCTGTGTTGTTGTGGCTGCCTTGATGTACTGAATTAATTTAAAGCATTTACCTCTCATGGTCATTTAGACTCTGGAGAGCATTCAGAGGTTGTACTATGCCAGATCTGGTGAATAAGGTTGATGAAGATACCCTGTAATGATTTTACCAGCCTGGCTTTCCACTGGATGACACTCAGCAGCAGCGTTCACCATATTTTTTAAAGTCACATCTCATAGAAACAGAAGAGAAGACTTCCACAGCTGCCTCAGAAAGTGGAGGGAAAAATGAGACGTGTGTTTGAAGTGAAAGGGTCCTGATGGGGATTAAGGTAATGTGTCCTTTAAGGTAATAAATCTTTAAAAATTTAAATATTCAGCTACTGTAGTCTGTAGACTATACCACACTGACAGCTACAGCGAGCTCCAGGAGCTACATGACAACTAGTTGCCACAAAGTCATTGAATCTTCAGGAGAAATTCAGCTTGTTTTCTGACCATAGGTACCTGGAGGAAGGCGTATGATAGAAAAATGAAAGCATACAGGAGTACGCACGCACAAGTGTACTGAGTAGCTACTACAGACCATGCAGTGCTGTTTTAGGTATTTTATTTCCACCAATTTTCTGATGATTTCCGCTGGAATAATAATGGAATATTTTCCCATAATCCTTCGCACTTTTGAGTGTCCTGCCCTCTGCAGAGGTGATAATTATGGTCATCATTTGATAAGTAAGGCTCAGAGAAGTTAATTATTTTAAAGACACAGCATAATTCCTAAAGCATAAAGCCAGGGATGGACCCCAGGCCGTGAGGCGCACGTGCACGCTGAAATGACTGTGGCAGTCGTCTGTGCATTCAGTTTAGGAAGCTTGATTCTGCGGCCATCAGCGCCTGTAGTAGCATTGGCAACTGAGGTAAAAAGTTACCTATGTGGTACCTCAAGGCGCTCTGCTCAGTTCACGCATATCAGGCCCATTTCATCCTCGTTCTGCCTGTTCTCCCTCCTTTTCCAAGTCCTTCCACATAAACACACATGCAGAGCATTTAATATTATAATTTTGAAATAGTTTTATTAGAAGATCAACTCTGCATTTTCATTCCAAGGCCGCTTCCCGTTTTATTCCATACCTAGATATGACAGAAATAAGGACAAAAGCTTAGAGAATCACAAGGGAAACAGAAGCAACATATAAAGACAAAGATAATCCCTCCTTTATAAATTTCTCCAGAATCAGCTTCTGTGTACGACGTCCATTGTTTTCTAATCAAAACAGAGAAAACCACTGCAACCAGGTGTTTTCCGTGGGAAGCTCCTAATCATTCCAGCAAGGCAGCGGCTAAGCTTATCTCTGGGAGATAGAGATGAATCAGATAAGATCTCTACCCTCAGGCTCCCTCCCTTGCGTGCCCTCCATCATCTGGTGAAAAGGATTTACCCTCAAGGGCAGGAATTTCATCCTAATGCATCTTGTCTCTTTGACTAGGTTTCCAAGGGTTCTCAGTAAAAACTTATTTGAAAACGTGCTTGAAACGGTGGTTCTGCGGTCCAACCCTGCTACTGTTGACTGAGTTTCTGGAGACCTTCGGGAGCAGAACCCAGCTGCCTTACGCGTGTTAGTAAGGACTAATCGTACCAGCAGGTGGCAGCAAGCCTTCGCTTTTGCTGTCCTTCTGCCGGCGATGATGAAAGTGCTTAGGGAGACCGTGGCTCACAGGGGCCTTTTTGCCTTTTCTTCCCCTCTCTGCCTTTTGGAGCTAATTTGATGAGATATCCACCTCGATCAGCATCATCCTCAACTAGCACTTCCTGCAGAAGAAACTAGATTTCGGCAGAAAGAATGCAATATGTGTTAAATGAGTTTATCTACTTGGCCAGTTATTTGAGGTTCCGTGTGCCAGGAGCTATGGCCACCGGGGGAGCTGCTGTGGCTGCAGGGCCTTTGGGGGAGAATCTGAACAGAGCCCCAGCTGGGAAGGTGTTGTCTTCAGACGTACCTTTTGCATCAGCTTCCCGTTAAAGATTATTGTCTTGCGAAGAAGCCAACTGGAAGAGGTAGGGCGAATACCTATTGAAGTGGCGCAGACAGTGTATTTTATGACTGATTTGCCAACGTAGTAACAGTGCCCCTTACCCACTTGCAGTGTTCTTCCTGAACAATGAATTGTATGGCTGTTGGTGGTCCTGATGTCTCCAAGCTGAGTGTGGGAAGGGACCCAGAAGGATTCTGAAGTATCATCTTCAGAGGCGAGGATTGAAGAGATGTTGGGGCAGGAAGGTGAAATTCCTGAAGAGAGGAGAACTTGGAGACTTAAGAAAGCTTTGTCTTGTTTTTCCACAGCTGAACAGCTTTGTGGAGGCAGAATATTTGGCCATTCCTTCTATGTGATCCATCTCTTCTTTATTCTGAAGATATACCAGGGCTATACATTTCAAGTCAAAGGAATGTGCTTCCAAATGGGGGAAATTTGACCACCCAGTGGTGTTTAGGTAAAGGCCCTACCATACCCAGTTAGGCAATGTGCAGAAAACTCCGAGGGTAAATGGATAATCAGCACTAGAAGTGGGCTGCCACGTGCATATGGGCCAGGTAAAGATCAGAGTGATGGAAACTTTTTGTTTTGTTTTGCATGAACCGGAGCTGAAGAACTCCGAAACACCCAGTCACCATGAAGGGTGATGTGATTCAATGAGGTGGTATGTCATTGTAGTTAAAAGGGTCTGTTTTGTTTTGAGACAGGGTCTCATTATCTAGTTCACGCTGGCTTTGAGCTCACTGTATACTGTAGGCTGACCTTGAACTTGTGGCAATTCTTGTGCCTCAGCTTCCCTAATGCTAGGATTACAGGCATATACCACCATGCCTACTTAGAAAGATGCATTTTGCAGATGGAAAAGAGTAAGCTGCATTCAGACTGCCACTTATTCATGTATGAGTATTGGCAAGTAACTCAGCTTCTTAGCATGCTCATTTCTAAAATGAATTTAGTAATACATGCATACTTAGCCCAGTGCTTTACACATGGTGAGTATTGAGTAAACTGTAGTTCATAGCTGAATCCATAGGAAAACTAACAAGTAATTTTTTTCTGTTAATGTGAAATCAAGAGTCTTTATATTTATTTGAATATTATACATTTGTTTTAAGACAAGTTCTCACTATGTTATAAAGGCTGGTCTTGAACTTACAGTGATCCTCCTGCCTCAGGCTTCCAAGTGCTGGGATTACAGGAATGTGCCACCATGCCTAGATGGACATTATAATTTTTAAAGAAGGTGTACTATAGTCCTCAATTGCTTCCATAATTAATATTAAGGAGAAAGAGTTGTAAAACTAAGAATCAGAGCTTGGGTGTTGGGGCTGACTCTGCATGAAGTGGTTCTGTCACCTGTTACAAAGTGCTCAGTTCCTCCAGGCTGAAGTCTTCTACTGCAGGGGAGAGAAGGTGGGTCTGCTGGTTGCTGTTTTACCTTTTGGCACTGACAGTCTCTAGCTTACCATGACTTGGTTTTGCCTGGGGATGTGTGTTCTCTGCCCCAGGACTGGCTGCAGGGTGAGTCTATCAGAGGCTGATTCTTCTGTAGCCCAGTTCACTTTCACGTCTTTCATGCTTGTTTCTGTGACCTCTGTCATACGTCTCTGAACACAACGAAGGGAATTTCCACAAATAGAGGGTATTTTTGGACATGCTGCCATGACTGCTGGAAGGGACAAAATGATGAAAAGGGACCATCTGAATCTGTGGGGTTGAACATGAAACTGTCTGGATGTGAAAAGCAGAGGGCTGCCTTCCAGGGACTTCTTACTGCCTCCTGCCAGTCATTGACTGCTTCCCACAATTTATTAACCCGAGTAGTATGGATTCTGAATTGGCTCAGAATACTTCTTTCACTATAGGCACTTGCTAATTAAAAGAAGTGAAACTCACTCGAGATAAGACTCATGACCATTTAGGAATTTTTTTGATGGAAAAAAAGGAAAAGGCCTCAGTTCTTGGTGGTGTGTGTTCGCTCAAGGCAGGTTAGCTTTTAACTAGTACTAGAATTGATTCATTAAACAGATGCTCTCTTGACAAGAAGTCTTTTGCCCAAGGTATTGATTGTTGTCCTGTGGTATTGACCACCTTTCCTTTAGGGGCCTGCAAAAGGGACCAAAACATGTGGATTTTATGAACCAAAAGTCTCCCCTACTGAAGGATCCATGTTCCTCTGGCTATAGTTTTTCATATTGAATTACAAGAACTGTATTTCCCTAAAACACTGGCATGAGAGAAAAAAAGTGAAAGTATTCTGTCTTTAATGTTAAGTAACCCAAAGGTTAGAGTACATACAGATCTGGTGACCCATGTGGCCTGTGGAAGGAAATGGAACAGCACTCAGCTTTGGGTGGTGGTTCCCTTCTTACATGGGGCCAGAACGACATCTTTAAAGGTCCCAAGCTTTGAAAAGATTGTTGAGCTCATCCCTTGTTATGTAATTCAACGTAACTACAGGAAAAAGCTCTAAACCAAAATAGAAACAAAAGATACTTAAGCAAAAATATACAGTTGTGATTTCCTATAAGACTACTTTGAAAATTATTTGGGAATGTCAAATATCAGTTTTGAAATTCTTATATTTACAAATATTATCAAATTCTTTAATTATTGTTCTCGACTTCCACTTCCCTTTCTGGCTGGTAAGCAGATGTTTTAAACTTGCCTATGAGGTAAAATCACATTTCCCACTGTTAAAAAGATACTTCTTCGAACCATCTGTAGCAGATCATGTGGGGAGCTCAGTAAATGGAGATTCTTAGAAACCTGTTGAGACTTAACTCATCAGATTTTCTAGAGATAGAATTTGCTGCCTAATAAGCTCTATAGGTGATGCTTGTGCAAACTGAAATAAAGCTTATGAAGCATGCCTCAAATGCTCAGATGCAGAAATTCTCTGCCCTTCATTATCACTGGCAAGCTTCTTAGAAAAGAGTCCCTCATAGTTTTTGCCAATTCAGGTAGTCTGGAAACTACCTTCGGGTTGTCTGCATGGGACAATGCTCCATAGTGATTTTGTTGGAAACCAGCGCAGTTCAACAGAGTATAAAACTAGCTAAATATTAGCTAGTATTTAAATTTTCTAGTACCACATTTAAAAAGTAAAAGTGAATAGATGAAATAAACTTAAAAAAATTTAACCCAACCTCTCCCAAATAATATTTCAATGTGTAATTCAATGTAAAATTATTAATTATTTACATTTTTTTATATTAGATCTCTAAAATCTTGGATGTAATTTACACTTGCAGGACATCTTGGTTTGGGCCATGTGTGGGCACCTCAGTGGGTACCATGTTGGATAATATTCAGTTCTCTAATACACATAAATGTGTATTACTCTGAAAATGCTGGAACTGGTATGCTTCAAACAAGCCACTTTGCCTGCAGTCTCAGTCGCATCTGATTCCTATATACCCGTTTTGGTTTAGATGGGCTATCCCCCAAAGGCCTCATGTGTTTGGACAGTGATTAGATCCTCAGGGCACAATACTGAATGTGTTAATGTGCTGTTAGGATGTGGAGGTGGTTTGGAGGTTGTTGCTGGGGGCAGGACCTGGGAGGACGTGTCTCCCTTGCTGGCTTCTCTTGCTGCATCCTGGGCACCATGACATGAACAGCTTTCTTCCACTAAATCTTTCTATCATGCTCTTTCTGCCTTGGAGTCAGCGGGCCATGGACTGTAACCATGATCCAAAGCAAATTTCTTCTTCACTAACTTGTGGCTGTCAGGCATCATGTCTCATTGTGAAAGTGCCAAAGAAGACTGTGACCTTCTTATGAAATTCTTTCTTTATGAATTTGTTTTATAATTCACTTCTTCCTTGCTTTGCCCACTGCTCTTACCTCAGCACCTCACCCTGGGCTAGCGAGAGATTTCTCCTTACCACTATTTTCTCTTCAATCTATGTCACCTGAAAAATGTTCTTACTACATAATTTTCATCACAACATCCTCTTGTAGACTGTAACACTTTGAGGGCATCAATACAGAAATCAAAGTGGAAAAAGTTTGTTTTCCATTTATTGATATAAACTATTGTTGGTATAAAGTGTTAAACTTTAACACAATAGAGTCACACATTGCTTGTGGTTTGAGTGTCCTATCACTCTTTGACATAGTTACTATTGTGCTCACTTAACAAATAATAATGTAAGGTTCTGAATGAGTACCTTAAGGTATTTGCAATAAAAGCCAGAGCTTGTTCCAAATCCTGATGTTTGACTTCACATTCCACACTACTCTTGGATCCCCAGATTCTGCATTCTAGAATACAGAGCAGAAAATCTCTAATTGCTCACCATAACAGAGCTGGGGACAACTGACAGATCTGCAGTAATGGAGACTCCCTGCATCAGGAACAGTCTATCTCATGTTGCCTTCTGATTTTTACAGTCCTGTGTCACTTAAAACTCAAACATTGCAGTCTAACTCTCAATATTTTCAACAGTTTGGTGCAAACCTGCATTTTTAACCATATATTTCACTTCTCCAACAATTGCACATAATCTATTCTCTGATCTATATCCTGCTTAGCCATCTCATATGCTTAGACTGGCTTCTTGCTGCTGCTTCTTAGCACAAAATCTCATCTCAGTCTCCCTCTAAAGACCAGCTCTGAGCCTTGCCTGTCTGCACAGTACCATAAATCTGGTACGATGCTTGCTTCTCTCTTGGGTTCATTTTATAGCAAAGGGCTCAGTTCTACTGGTAATAATAAAAATCTTCCCTGTGTTCATGTAGAAATTGAGACCTTGCTTAAAATGTTGACAGCTTTTAACTCTAGGTATTCTCATTAGAATATTTACATCTGTTTCCTGAAGAAGCTAACAAAACCGATGGTTGGACCACTGATGTGCTAATGAGCAGGTGGTTTGTTTCTAGGAGCCTAAAGGAGAAGTGAGAGGTGAGGGTATCTGAGGAGACTGAGACAAGATGCAGCTTGTAGTGCTGGCCTCCTGCACAGAGGAGTTCCTGTGCACCGCGGGAAGTGTATTCCACAAGGGTGCTTGTCTCAGGGTGAGAGGACTGGATTTGGTGAGATCAGTGAGCATGACATGAGCTCCTAGAATAGCTCCCTCTGTCTGAAGGACTCATCAACACAGCAATTAGAAACAGATTTCGCCCTGTATCTTCAGGGAAAGTACAGAAACAATGAGATTTTTGTTATACCTGAGCAGACAACTGGTTCACTCAACACAGTGCCTCTGGAAATAGTTGAGTGGTTTTTTTTTTCTTCAGAGAACAGGAATCACTAAAAGAGGAATTTGAAAGGAAAAATCAAAACATTAAGAAGCCTCATTTATTAATCCTCTAGTTTCTCTTTCCCGACACATAATTTCACAATGTTAGATTAATAGACCTCTACTCTGTACTGTGAGAATGACTTAGCAGTGATGGAGAACCTTTTAGAGATTTCAGTGATACAAATAACCCACTGCTGCATGCCTGCCAGAGGTTGGCCATCATTTCTTTAGGGGACATCCTGAAAAAAATGCCATTTCCCTGCTACCAGAGGCCTTGTGGAAAAGTCCTAGGCAGAGACAGACTGGTCCCAACGTTCCTGGGAAGCATGACCTGAGGATGTAGGTGATATATGGGAAGAGTCAGGCTGCGGTGGCACGAAATATGTAGGTGTTGAAGCTGAATTTTAGAAAGAGCAATTGATGGACAACTCATGGATCTTTTAAGGGAGTCATCTGAGCTTCAAAGGAAGACCTTGTAGATAGAAAGAAGGTGACATAAATAGCAAGTATACTCATTCTGTCTGGATACAGAAGGAAAAGTACAAATGCTTAGGGCTTGAATGCCTTGTACTTAGCTTACCTACTTAGAGAGTAAGAGAATTTTTTGATTGTGGCTAACTGGAGTTCTATATACCTCACTTACTTTATGTCAAATTTTATTTCCCTACCAGGGAAGTTTTCTGCCACATCATCTGTGAACAATTTTTTAAAGTATCATTTGTACTCTCTCCTGCTTTTTCATTGACTCCAATCAATTTTAAATTACTCTTCTTTGCCTCATCTAGCACTTGCTGTATTGATTTCTCATGGTCCCTTGCTATTTTCAGGAAATCTTTCTTTTCATGATTACTAACCACAAGCCTGCCTTCCATGTCTGAGATCCTGTCTCACATTGGTTTAATCTGCTGCGGGCACTTCCAATGGAATTTTTATTCTCCTGGATATCCTGCTTTAATCTGCCTTATAGATTTCATTTCTTTCCTATGCTGATCATTCATGGCTTCCATAATTTTCTTAAGCTCCTCTACTTTTTTGTCTGTATCTGCTCTAAAGTCACTAAACATGGTTTTCATTGTGGACACCACCTCGTTATTTTATAAGTTATTTCTGATTTGATTTTTTCCTAGAGCTTCATTCACTTGCTTTGTTTTTAACACTTCAGAGAGGCCAGGTGGGTCACTTTTGGATTTTCCCTCCTCATTGCCCTCTAAATTTGCCTTCAGTGAACTAGATGTCTGTGCTCACATCTTGATTAAATGTCTTTATCATTTTATTTTCTCTTTTTAGGTTAATTATTGGGGTGGTGCTTGTCAATTGCCTATGACTTGTTTCTTTATTGTAAGCATTTAGAATCTTTAGGGAGTGACTATTTTGCTGAGGTATTTTCCAGGGGAAACCTCTGAGTTTTGTGTTTTGAGTCTGTTGCAAGATCCCACCTCTTCAATTTGTTGGGGTGGAGAAGTTGCTGCCTTCTTGTCCCAGCCCTTGGCTCTTTGGCTCTGTGCCACAATATTTTGTATGACTCTTAGTCAATCTCAGTCTTGGAATGCCAGGAAGAATAGCTGTTTAGAACAATTATGTCAGTTTTAACTAAATACCATCAGCAATAACAGTAGTATCAATCACATCCTAGAAAATGACAAAATGAGGTAACCATTAACTTGTGACCTTTAACCATGTGAACTAGATTTGTGGTTATAGAAGAAAATCTAAAACAGACCAGAAAATTATATGTACTGTATAAATCCTTAATATGTCAATTTTACCCTCATGGATTAAAATTTAAAAGAGGTTAGGGAAAAAAATAGAGAAGTAGAAGAAGAGGAGATTAGAAGTAAGGCTGGAGAACAAAGGGCGGTCATGCTAACTTTGGGAAACTGGTGCAGAAGACTGGAAGGAAAGAGAAGGAAGAGATAAAAAGAACAGAACAAAGCAACAGTCACAAAGAGGCTAGAAACCATGTTTGTACTCATGTAAAAATAAGATCCTACAATGAAAGAGAAAAAAACCCAAAAAACAAAAATCACAATAACAACAACAATTAAAAACAAACAAGAAAGAGAGGGGAGAAAAGTCCACTTCCAGGTTTTTCTCTGCTGTCACTGGTAAACATGTGGAGACAGTCTTAATTCATGTTGTTTTATCCCAGCAAGCCAGCAGTAGCTTTTTGGTGGGCCATTGGATAAGCTCAGTGAGCCTGCACCTCTGGCTGAGACCAGACTCATTCCGTCTAGAGCAGTCAGAACACCTTCCATGGCTGAGCCCAGCTGGAAGATGCCAGGTGGAACAAGCAGCCACTCTGAGTTCTGATCTCAGCTGGCCCCTCTCCACAGTGGCTCCTGGCGAATCCTGAGCCCTCAGGTACTGCAGCTACTTATTCTTTGGCACTGTGGAGGACAAAGCCTGGTCATGCTAACTACTGCAGTCCTTCACATCCACTGCTTCCCTGTACTGCTGTGTCTCTTTATGGAGGCAGCAGTCACTGAGTGTCCAAAGGTTTGAATCACTCCTCTCATGCAATGAGTCCTCTCTCAGGGAGAAGTTGCCACCTGCTACCTCTTTCTTTGTAGAAGTTTCCCCTTAACTCTCTCTGTGTGCTTCAATTCACACTTCAGATGCTTCAATTCATGCTTCAGATCCTTCCTGGGTCCGGGAGACCCACTTTCCTCCATCTTATATTCTGTACATTGCTGTATTCCAGTATGTGGGTGGCAACTGCTCTTTCTCTGCTGCTTACCACTCTGCCATTCTGGTTCCTCCAGAGTAAGAGAAAGGGGACTATGGCTTCTTGTGGTTCATGAACACAGGGCCCCATTCTTTGGGGCTGGAGAAGCCTGTCCTTGCTGGAAGCCCCGTTTAATCAAGTGAGTTACTATATTTCCATATACCGTTTGATGCTACATTTATACCACAACATCATGCAATACCCAAGTATAATTTGGCCCAGCAATGTACAGGGCCAGCCATCCCATTCTGCAGTTTCTCTTTTCCTTGATAGCCCTGATCTCTTCCAGCATTTCAAACCTACTGCCCTACCAGCTGTCTAATTTTCAAGGAAGGAGCTCCCGAGTGATGGGGTCCATGTGAATGGCTGGGGCTCAGAATTTTCAATAATGAGACAAAAGGCCAAGTGTCCTTGGGATTCAGGCATCAACAAATCTCTACTCACAAACTCAGAAACATCCATGTGTGCGGGCTTTTAGAAGAGCAGCGATTTTACCTCTCGTTTGACAGATTCTTGATGGTCCTACATAAACTATGGAGCAGAACTGATTCTTTTTGTATTACCTGCTGGTAAGGTCTAAAGCAGAGTATGCCCAACCCTGTCCAACCCTGCCAGACGTCCCTCTGAAAGGAAATACTTGCTCTGTAATATTTTCTCGAGACTCAGTAGTGAGCAAGACCACTCAAACTCTGGAGGTGACATTTCAATCCACTCCAGCCACACCTGGAAGGTCAGTTCTTGTCTAATTTCTTCCATGGTTCCTTTAGGGGTTGGCATAATTTCCTTGCATGTAGGAAAAGCTGCAGTGAAGTTGAAAGGGATGATGATGAGTGGTAAGGAGTGAGTGTTAATCCTGACCCTGGTGCCGCAAGGTGTCCTGATCTCAGGTAAAATATGCTACATCTCTACCTCTGCATTTTCCCTGAGCTTATTTCCTTATGGAATATTCTCCGCATTTCCAGATTGTCCCCATTTCTTCTCCACTCTGTACTTTTTTGCCCCAGGAGGCTGACTGTTAAAGATCCCTGCACTCTCCTGTTTTCTGTATTCTGGTTTGGTTTGGCTGATGGGAGGCACAGGCAGACAGTCAGAGAGCGGAGAGAGAGACAGATTCAGCGTTCAGTTCTTTCCAGCTCCTTGCCACCAGGCTGTAGTCCGGCAGAGCTGCATTCTGCCACTAAATGCCTCTCACATGCCTCCTTTTTAACTTGTTTCCACTGGGTTCCAGTGGCTGCTCTTTCCCTTGCACCTTTATATCTCAAAGACTTTCTTGGTTTTTCTAGTTGCACATGTCATGCTTTGCATGTTCCCTTCTTGTGGCTTTATCTTGGTGCTGCATGCTGTTCACATACTCTGCTTAAGCACAGTTTCCTAACTGGTACACACTGAGAAGACTGATGCTTCCTCACCCTCTTACTAGTGGAAAAACTACAACGTTTTGAGCTGATCCTACAATCTCAAACTACAGCTTCAGTCTTTCCAAGTCTAGCTCTGTAGCATATGGAGAGCATCGCTTGAAGAACATGACAAGCATTTGCTACATGGCCAAATACTAGTCTCTCCAGTGTGTTAACCCAAAAGGAAAAGGAAGAACCACATGAATTGGGGTGAACACAATTTTGATTATGACTCTTAGAATATTTATGCTATAAAGAAACTCTTTAATATTAATTTCATTGTACTGATACAAATAGTCCATGCCAGTTGGACAAAAGGGCCAGAAGGAGAATGTCTGTTTGGGGCCAGTGGCAGTACTCTGGTGCTGATCCTGATTGAGTTCATGGCACCAGACAGGGAGCAAGGGCAAGATCAGAGGGAGAAGAGGGGAAGTGGTTTTTGGCAGGTACTTTGGAGAAGCCATCTCTGGGTGACTGAGAAAATTTGAAAGACCAGAGAGCTCTAATTAGGTAAAATTTAGCTGATGCAACATATGGCTTTGGTACCCAGAGAAAATAACTTGTTAGTTTATATTAGTTTAACTCTGGCTAGCATCGGAAGGATAACGAAACATAAATCCTTCAGTCAGATGCTTTTATGAGTACCACTTTCCTTGATGGATTAGTTTATGTAAAAAGCTCCTGTGAAGAATAGCACAGAAACCTCTGGCTTTGTCGGATAATTTTACTGTTAGAATTTTATTACTTGGCTTATGTGCCTAAGGGGGTGAACTGATCCACACAGGATGCATTTCTGAGGTTGAAAGCACATGTGATTTATTTAACTTCTACGATTTTCAAATTTAGGGTCTGCATTTCAAACCCAAAGGTTAAATTTCTCTTCCTCTGTATTTGTTGATTTCTCTGGACCCCTAGAATGAGCATCACGGTTACCATGACAACTAGTGTACCTGCAAGAGGGAGAGAAAGGAAAAGGCCTAAATAGCACATGATGGTGCAGCATCTGAAAAACAGAAAATAATTATGAACGGGGACACAGGGTCATGAAGCAAGTGCTCAGGGAGAGGGTTGTTAGGCATTGAAGGTCTTTGGTTTAAAACTTCCATGGCTAACCCTCTGCTCTGTTATTTTCTGTGTACCCAGCTGCCCCAGACTCACAGCCAGTCCTCTTCTCCCTCATTCCTCTCACCTCTCAGCTTCAATGGAGAGAATGTTATTAGGGTCAGCACTGTGTGTCATTTGGGAAGATTCCACCTTGACAGGATGTCTTGTATGAGATTTTCCTAAAGTCACAGCAACCCTTGGTTACAGTCTTAGCATGTTTGATGTGCTGTGATAGCGTATCACAGACTGGGTGCCGAAGCAGCAGAAACTTTCCTCTCGTACTCACGCATTTGGGGACGTCCAGGCTCACAGTGCTGCCTCACTCGGTTCTTGACGAGGGACCTCATCCTGGCTTGTTGATAGCTATCTTCTTGCCATGCCATCACGTGACAGAACAAGAAATCTCTTGTTCTCTCCTGTTTCCTATGATGAAAGCCCTTGTCTCACGACCGAGTTGAATCCTAATCTCCTTCCAAAGGTCCCTGTTCCAAATATCACACTGGGGATTAGACCTGCAACCTAAGAATTAGAGAAGGACACAGAAACTCAGTTCATTGCAGCCCACTTCTGAGCTCCCAAATTTATGTCTTTCTAACTTACAAAATGTTTTTATTCAATTTCCCACAGCTCTAGGAGACGTAACTCACTCCAGCATCAATTCTGAAGTCCAGTCTCATCTAAATATCATCTGAATCAGATAGGGGTGAGATTCCAGGTATGACTCATTGCGAGGCAAAATCTTCACCTGTAAACCGAGATATTATGTGCTTCCAGAATTCACTGATAGGTCCAGCATTTCCAGTCTAAAAGGGAGAAAGAGGGAAGAAGGATGGAATAACAGATCCTAAGGAAGTTCCAAAACTGGCAAAGTAATTTTCATGAGATCTTAAAACTTGACAATAATCCTCTTGGGTCCAGCACTCTGTACTTCCGCACCCAGCGGGGCTGATAAAGTGTCTCTCCTTGGACAAATATAAATGATATTCCTCTGAATCCTCTTCCCATCTGGGCCTGGACCTTGGGATTTATGTTTCGGTAAACCCAGTTTTAGTAAGAATCTTACTGAGTCGTGTTTGGTGAAAATCTGCTACTACTGGTCTCTGATCAGAGTTGTTAATAGCTGCTCATACTTCTCATTTACCCTGCCCTTGATGTCTCACCATCTTGGTTGGCCTTCAGTGAGAATTCCGTTCAGTGACTTGCTCAAAGCCCCCCAGCCTTCAACTTTCTTTTTAGTAACCCACAGACTCTCCATCCTCAGTCTCCTGTCCCACTCCTTTCCCATCAGTCTCCACTTGGCCGCTGTATTCACAACCGAGTCTACTCTCTCTCTCTCATACTGCCAAACCCCCAGTGCAATTGTCGCTTTTGAATCAAATCTTTAATAAGTCACCAATGATTGTCTAAGTGCTTTTTAAAAACAGTTATGCTGCCTACAACTCAGACAAGATCCAATTCATTATTGGATACCTAGGAGTCTCGTTCAGGACCTGAACTGTGCACCTTTCAAGCTTGTCTTCTCTCCTGGCTGATAGATTAGGGACTTCACTGCTTAGTTCAAGGCCTTTACCAGTGCTGGGGAACATTCTGCACAGCAGGCATAGGTTTTGATTCTTGTGATGAAGGGTACTTCCTGGGTAGGCTGGAAGTTATTTCTGGATTCTTGTTTTAAGCGGGATTCAACAACTCATTCCTGGGTGGGAAATCCTTTTCTTCGATCCATATGAAACCTCTCTGTCCTTTATTTAATCTTGCTTTTCCCATAGGAACTTCTCAGTAAATCCTTGATGAATTTAGAACATCAGTGAGTTCTTTATGAAACCTTTTCACATTCTCATCTTTTTTAAAAAATATTTTGAGATCTTGCTGATTTGTCCAGGCTGGCCTCAAATTTCCAGTCCTCCTGCCTCAGCCTTCCAAGTGGCTGGAATTACAGGTGTATACCTTCTGTCGTAGTTACTTTTTTGTTGCTGAGACAAAATACCTGACACCCATAGTTAAAGGGGGACAGGTTTATTTAGCTCGCAGTTTGTAGAGTTTCTGTTTATAATTGGCTGTCTCCAAGGCAGGGTGGCTTGGGAGAGGAGCATTCTAGAGGAGAAATAGTTCATTGTGGCAGAAGACAGAAAAAGTGAGAAAGCAAGCAAGGGGGAGACGAGCCTCTTTCTGTCCCTTATGTTATATCCAGTCTATCGGGATCAGGGTGGTGCCAGTCTAATGAGAGGGCTGATCCAGCAATCACCCACCCTTAATCTCAGTACCCTTCCAATCACCATGAGTCAATCACACACTCTAGGTTCAGCCACCTTGGAAAAGCCTGTCCCCCATGACTGGATAAGGCTTTGGGGGGACATTTAGACACAAACCATAACACTATCCCACACAGTTTTAGGAAGTTTAAGATCTCCTCGCTAGCATCTTTAATCTCCAACACGACAGCAACAGCAACAAAAATCTCAAGTTGCCTCATTTCAGATCTCAGCCCTGCGTTTCCTTCCCCTCCTGCTTTGTCCTGTAGCCACCCTTGATGTCCTTTGCAGTAGTTGATTTGTCCCCTTTTCAGTCCCCACCTCCTCACCATCTGTTTACTATGCCAGATCTTTTCCTTTGCCATCAAGCTCTGCAACCCCTTTAGGTTCCATCTGGGGCTTTTGAAGAACTCAAGAGACTTCCGCATGCTATCACCCGAGGCCAACAAGGAAAAAGATGAATTGGAAAGACTGGATTTTTCATTCGGACAAGGATTAGTTACACACAGATAGCTGTGTGATGTCCTTCTTGTGTCTCACCCTAAAATGCAGTCCACAGCCTAGAAAATCTTAAAGGTCCCCTTCACAAATATTGGCAAGAAGTGTTTACTCTCATATTAAATAGGTACTCTTAATTTTCATCTGTCAGAAACACAATTTGGATAAGAGCAGAAAACAGAGCAAAAAATTAGAATCAACTCTTAAATAAATCTTGTGTAACTCAAGTCTAATAGTGAGATTTGTCATACCATTTCAATGCCTGAATCATGGTTAAAACTTAAAAAACAAAACCGTAGAGTTCTTTTTGCATCTGTTTGTATATGTATAGTATAGTGTAGTATATAAATGGTATTTCCCTCCCTTCAGATGGTATTACCAAATTCATTTACAAAAAAATCCTTTAAAGGGGTTCTGTCCTAATCGGATCAGAAAGAAATAACTTCTTATATATATCAAATAAGTCTTCCTGAATTCCCATGACTAAAGAAACCAACTAAAGGTTTTTTTCAGATTTACCTAGGTTGGGAAAGTCTTGATAAATACCAATGACTTGATATCATTAATTTAAATCAATCAGATATATATTCTTAGTTATTAGCATGAAATATATGGGAAGCATACAGTTTTTATTCCATGAGTTTCTGGTCAAAAAAAGTTAAAAAGTTGTTCACAGGGAAATAATTGAGACAATAGCTTTACATAATGTTACATCTGGCTTAAAATAAGTTTCCAAAATATTTTTGTTAGCTTGCAAGTTTAGAAGTATAGTCACTAATAAATACTCATTAAAATGTGGATCAGTCAATGAACTATTGAAATATACAATCTTAAGTGATGTACTTTTAGCTTGTTGATGCATGGTATAGCTTATTATGTACGGTGTGTAAATATACTCGACTCTGTTTATAAACACATCCTTTTTGGAATATTAAAATTTTGTATCACAAAACTGGGTCATCAGCTTCCTGCTTCACTCAGTTCACATATTTGGAATTTTCTCTGTAAAAGGATGACACGTGGTTAAACGTTATGCTTAATATATAAAAATATAACTACTAAAACTAACAAGTGAAGCTGGGAGTGGTGGCACATGCCTGTGATCTCATCACTTGGAAACCGAGGCAGCCAGGGCAATTCAGCAACTTAGCAAGACAAGGTCTCAAAACTAAAAAACAAAACCAAACCCAAAAACATAATAATAGAATAGGAAGGGTTGAGATGTGAAGTCGCAGGGTTTGACTCCCAGTAGCGGATAAAAATGGTAAGTAGAACAACTCTGCAGCAAAGTATATAAGGAAAGTACAGTATGTTTTTCAATAAGAAAAACTATACAAGATGTGAAAGATAGGTTTCTGTTAGGAGAAAAAGGGTAATTTTATTATGGAGTGACTGATTGTTCCAAAATGAGAAAAAAAAAAAAACAAAAAACTAAAACCAACCCTAAATATAGACAGATGTAGAAAGTTTGCAGAAAAGAACAATATTGTGAATGGGGCAACCTGGTTGAGAGCAAGTACATTTATTTATGAGGTTTTCAGAAATGAAGTTTGATATAAAAGTATAATGATGCAAAACTAGAATGTGAGTTTCTCTGTCAAATGACAGTTTTCTTGGATTATTGATATTATGGTTTGTGTCTTGATGTCCCCCTAAATCCTCATGCAGTCACAGAGCGATTTTTTTTAGAGGTGGCTGGATCTACAGTGTGTGATGCTGGGATTAGAGGTGTGTGATTACCTGGTGGTGTTTGGCACCACCCTCATCCCAGAAGCCCAGATAGCGTAAAAAAGGGGCAGAAAGCAGCTGCTAAGGCCCCTTTGCTTGTTGCTTTGTTACCTCCCGCCCACCATAAACTGCTTTTCCTCCACCATGCTACCCTGCCTCTGAGTCCTCAGATTATGGACTGAAGCTTTATCAGCTATGAGCTACATAAACCTTTCCTCCTTTAACTTTGGGTGTTGGGCGTTCTGTCTCAGCAGCAAAAGTAACTAAGACAATTGATTTATTCTTAATAAGAAGGTATGAAAAGATTTTTTTACACTCAAGAAACAAAGTTTCTCGGCCTTATCAGAAACTTTTTCTATGCTTTTTGTTCACCTTCATCATGTCATTCATTGTTTAAGAAAACAGACTTCTCACTTTTAAAAGAGCTGGCTCCTTGCTATATTTTGACAACCATGCATTACTAAAATCAAATCTTAAAAATCTTTTTGTCCTTAAGCTGATATTGAGGTTTCCCAGACAGGCTGAAAAAAATCTCAAAGGATTTGTTCTTTCACCTGTGAAAAGAGAGGTGTTAAAAAAATCTGGTTTATTTGATACAGTAAATTTCATCAAAAGGCATTGTCATATAAGAAACACATACTTAACTTTCTTTAGGGTAAATATTATTAACATAAATATTGCACAAATTGTATGAAATTCCCAGAAACATGTCAATGACCTTTTCATGAATGTCATAATACTATCAGTCATAATTTCAGTTATTATTTTAAAATTTCCAAATTTTAAAGTTTGGAAATTTCCAAATCCTCTCATCAATTTTTTTTTCATTTTTTATAATGGTCTCTCATTAGGTTTTTTAAAAGGAAATTTTAGGTTCACAGTGAAATAAGAAGGTACAATTTCAATTATACCTTTACCCCTGGACATGTATAGGTAGCCTTTCTCTTTATTAACACTTGCCACCAGACTAGTAAAATTGTTATTAAGACACTGACATATCCTATCATATACATACTGACATATCACGCAAAGCCCATAGTTTCCACTGAGATTCACTTTTGGTGCCATTTGACTTATGTGCTTACACAAATGTATGACATAGATCCACCATTACAGTATGCTACAGAGTAGATTCCTTCTGCTAAACCCCCTTTTTGTGCTTCCCAGTCACCTGTAGCTCCAGCCCACTGCTAACAACCACTAGTCTTTTTGTCGCTAACATTTAGAATGTTAGATAGTTGGATTACATAGTATGTAGTCTTTGTTAGACTAGCTTCTTCTATTTAGCAATATACAATTAAATTGCCTTCATATCTTTTTATGCTTTGATAACTTATTTCTTTTTACCACTGAATATGCCATTTTCTGCCTGTAACAATTTATTTGTCCATGGATCTGCTGAAGGACACCTTGGGACACTTATGCAAAATGCCAGTATAACTGTTCATGTTAAGGTGGGTGAAAGTTTCAGTTGAGTATCGGAAATATGATTATTGGCATGTATGGTAAGAGAAAGTATGTTACTGTTGTGTGATTCTGACATAACACCTGATAAAATAACTTATAGGAGTAAAAGTTTATTTTGGCCCACGATTTCAGGGATTTTGGTCTGTGATTGGGTAGACCTATTGCCTTAGGTCAAGATGGAGAAAAGCCTTTCCCTGACTGTGGCCAGGGAGCAGAGAGAAGGTGAAAGAGGAAGGGGCTGAGGACATCACCCTCCCAGGTCACCTCTGCAGTGACCTACCTCCTCTCAGCCC
>PVLD010017289.1:0-42353 GCA_004027595.1 Dinomys branickii | reverse complement strand
ATTAGCAGAAATGAAGATAACTTTATATTATACAGCATCCAGTGCAAATTCCCTACTATCTTATCTATAATTTGGTATTTCCTTTAATGTTTTTGTGTTAACTAATGTGAAGATAACTATGTAATACAACATCCAGTTCTAATTCCCTACTATATTCTGTATAACTCTGTATTTTCTGTATTGTTTATGGCTTTTCTGGCTCATATGTCTCCATTCTTTTGTCTTTAAAATAAAAATTAAAAAAAAATGTCTGGTTAAAAGTGGCAGATTAAACCAGTGTTTTACCTCAGCTTCCTCCTTCAGCCACTCTAAAAATAGATGTTAGCAAGGTTTCGGGATAAAAGCTGAATATTTCAAAAATTGATTGTATTTCCACGTAATAGGAACAAACAGTTGCAAGTTAGATGTTTTGAAATATTATTTACAGCGGTGCCCTAGAATAGAAAGATGGAGAAATACAACTGATGAAAGAGGTACAAGACATGGACACCAAAACCAACAAAACACTGGAGATAATTTCTCAAAATATGTATTTATCAGTGCACATTAGGTTTGCCAAATACTGGACTTCACTGTGGCATTTTCACAGATGTACATCGCATACTTTGATCATACCCACCCTCTTGTTACCCTCTCTTTGCCCCCTCCCATTCCCTGTTATTCCCTTCCTTTTATCTAACACTGTCTCTTCCAACTGAGAGACAACTTAAAAGATCAGAATCTATGGACATCTATGCCACATTCAAAATTTATCTGTGTGCTCAACACCATGCCAGTGCAAGTCCCACCAGATTCTTTTAAAAATTGTTTCTTTAAAATTCATGAAGAAGCCATACATGGTGGTGCATGCCTGTAATCCCAGCACTTAGGAAGCTGAGGCAGGAGAATTGCTGAGTTTGTGGCCAGCCTAGGCTACATAGTGAATTCAAGGCCATCCTGCTACATAAAGAGACCCTGTCTCAAAAAAACTGAAACAAACAAATAAATAAATAAATAAATTTCCTAAAGAAATGCAAACTGCCTGGAACAACTAAAACCATTTTTAAAAAGAACAAAATTGGAGGTCAACGCTGATTAAATACTTATTATAAATATAAAAATAGTAGTCAAGATATGTAGGGTGACAGGATGTCAGGAGGAACAAATGTATAAAACAGAGTCTAGGAACAGACCCCCATATGTGGACAACTGATGTTTTCACAGAAGTACAAAAGCATTCAATGGAGAAAGAATAGTCTCGTCAACAGCAGTGGAAGAATTCATGGATATCACAGGCAAAATAATGAGCTTCCATATGTACCTCACAATAAGCCACAGTGGGAAGGGCCAGACGAGCCCTTTGCAGTTCACCCCTCAGGGCCACAACTTGCTCTGAGCTACGGGATTTAATGTTTGCCTGCCGGGTTTCAGTCTTGTTTTGGTCCCATTCCTTTCTCTCCCTCTACTTCTGTTTGGAATGAGAAGGTTTAACTTTCCTTTTCATGTTTACAAGGGCTCTGGAGTTTGCCTTGAGTCTCAGAGGAGACTTTGGACTTTGACTTTCCAGCAGTGCTGAAATTGTTAGGACTTTGGCAACTCTTGGAGACGGACACAATGCATTACATGCAGAGGGACGCACGTTAGTCTTTTAGAGAGCAAGGATGGAACGTTACCGTTTATGTCTAGATGTCCCCCAGGAGCCTCGTTTGCTTTTGGTTGGAGACTGGACTCTGAGGGCATAGAGCTGACTTGCTGTTCAGAGGCAGGGTCTGGTCAGAAGGGGTGGGCCACCGGGGTGTGGCCTGGAAGGGTTTCTCTCCCTCTGCAGCTCCCCCCTTTGCTCTCTGCTGCCTGGAGGATGGGAAGTGAGTAGTTATTACCCCACCATTGCCTTGCGCCAGGCCATCCCGCCTTGCAGCCAGCCCACCGTGGGCTCAAAGATGAGCCAGAACAAACCTCTCCTCCTTTCACCTGTGGGTGTTGGCTTAAAGAAAGTGACTACGATAAGTACCTTTTCCTCCTCTGCGTCCTTCTGCCATGCTGGTTAGGCCTCGGAACTGGCTCACCACGGACTGATGCTGTGAGCCAGAATCACGCTCTCCTCCATTAAGCGGCAGGTGTTGGGCGCTTTGCCCCAGGGACAGGAAGCAACTAGGGCAGATGGTTTCACACTTAAGACATTTATGTAAAAGCACATCAAACTGTGCAGTTTTAGTACGTGTCATTCATATGTCAGTTAATTACGTCTCACTAGTGCTGTTGTTAAAACTGAAGTTACATTAACAGCTTTCACTTAAGGTCATCACATCTGCTTTTGCTTATATTGTCTTTGTACATTTCTTATTTTTTTAGGAGTAGGATTGTACACAAGTAAAAAGACCACATTTCCCACTGTCCCTAGGAGGGTGATGCAGACATGGTCATTCCAGCCATTGAAATGTGAACAGAGTTGTCATATTTCCGGACTATCTTTCTTAACAGGAATAAGGCGCATCTTTCTTCGCTTCCTCCTGTTTAGAAGGAAGAGCTGTTGACTGGAACTCCATCAGCCTTTTTGGACCATGAAGGGATTTTGAAAGTATAACCCAAGGATCGGAGATAGAAACATAGACACCCTGGTAATAAACAAACTCGCTGTTGGCCTGGAACTTCCAAACCTTAGAGTTCTTTTATGAGAAAAATAAATGTCTACCTTGCCTAAGCCAGTTACTGTGGGTCTTTGTTAGTTGGTATTTCTATCATATGTAGCAGAACGTAGCCCTGTCTGACCTCCTCCAGTGATGCTTGGTGCAGTGGTGCACTGCTGAGACACGGGGACGGTGAGGCCCCGGCACCAGCAGGCAGAGCGACCAAAAGTCAGAGGAACAGTCTCTGTGCTTCTTGCTGGTCCTCGCCACAGCCCCAGCCGGCTGAACTGGCTTTGGCTCTTTGAGTCCTGTCCTATCTCGCTATTCTCATGTGCTCTCATCTCCCTGCTGGCTTTGTGTGGGCATCTGACTGTTCTTGCCAGTACTTTCGTCTGAATCAGCTCTTCACACATTAGCTTAGTTGTACTACGTACTGAAAATAAATGGTACACTTCACATGTGTGCTTCAGTCTTTATTTTCTTATTAATGCCTGTTTGAAGTACACAATGGCCACACTCATGCGGAGCTGGGGCAGGTATATAATGCATCTTAATTCTTTTGTCCCCTGCCCCTCCACTGTCTCCCTGCTCCTTCAACTCTTGGTCCTTGGCCCATTTGCAAAAGCTTTGTTTTCATTTTGTTTGTTATTTCTTTTCTTTTTCATCCTCTTTCCCTCCCCTTCCCCTCCTCCCCATCCCTTGCTCTTGTTCCCCAACCCATTAAAAAAAAAAAAATCTCTTACCAGGCATGATGGCACATGCCTATAATCCCAGCACTCATGAGGTTGAGGCAGGAGGATCGTTGCAAGTTCGAGGCTAGCCTGGGCTACAACGTGAGCTCAAGGCCAGCCTGAACTGCATAGCGAGACCCTGTCTCAAAAAGACAAAAATAAATAAATAAATAAATAAATAATAAAATAAAAAGATCTCTGGGGGCTGAGGATGCAGCTTAGTGGTAGAGCTCTTGTCCTGCATGCACAAAGCCCTGGGTTTGAGCCCCAACACCACAAAAAATAAAATAAAAATTTAAAAAGATCTCTGTAATTCCTATCTCATCTCTCTCTCTCTCTCTCCCTCTCTGTCTATGAATATATATATATATATATTTTCATCCCACAGACAGAGGACAGACAGCAGAGAGTGATGCTGACACCCTGAAGAACCCCAGAGTTCCCAGGCACCGTGAAGTTCACACCAGGATGCTGCCTGCCTGTCCCATGCTGCACACATGAATCTTCCCATCACTTGTCCTTTTACACCCCTTTGCTCCCTAAATGTTTGTCATGCACCTGCTCGGGGGCAGGGTCACTGCAGGCCAAGCGCTGGATCACCAGCAGGAGTGGACGCACTCCCAGCTCTCAAGGAGGCACCGCTCTCAGTCAGACAGCAAAAGCTCTCCTTGACTGGCTTGAGCAATACCCAGGAAGTGAGCAAAGAACCTCTCTGGTGGGTCTGCGGGTGTTTTTAGGCATGACTGGATCACAAGGGCTCTAACTTCATGACCCACTGATGGGACCAGATTTGGGGGTGTTATTGGCAGTTGATGGAAATAAGAGGTGAGGGGCATGGACCATGGTGGCACAACCTTGGGGACCATATGGGGTCCCCGGCTGCCTCCTTCCTGGTGCTTTGCTTCCATGAGGTGTGCAGCTTCCCTCCTCCGCATCCTTCTGCCTCCCTACAGGCCGAAGAGACCGGGTCAGCTAGTGAGGGACTGAAATCATGAGCTGCAAAAACGTTTCCTTCTTGAAGCTGTTTTCCTCAGGTGCTTTGTCACAGAGACAGAAAGTGGCCACCATCAATCAGCTACATACACAGCACCATGGAAAGCACAAACTGGCCAGCATGCGCGGCATCCTGAGGCAGACGCAGATGACAGAGGGCAATCTTCCTCTATCTGCATGCAGGTAAGAACCAGAGGATTCTGGTGTTTCCCCGAGATGAGGCATGGGGCAAACTGAACAACCAGCTGAGCAGAATGCATCCTCATTCACAGAAATCCAGGCAGGGCTAACAGTTGATTGAGCTGTTTCCTAAAAAAAGGAGAAGACATTTGCAGAATGCTGGACCCAAGTGGGTCTGGACCTACAGAACTTCACAGGACTTCCAGCTCCTGAGCACTGTTTGTGGGACCAACCAGAAGACGCTATTCACACTCTCATTTACATATGGGCACGATCAACCAGGAGACTATTCCTGACCCGTCCTTTACATCAGGTGAGAAGACAAATGAGCTTTTGGCATGAGGCCATTGTCTTTGGTGAGACAGCTGTCCCACTGCCATATCTGCATGAGGAGGGGGCCAACATATGTATTCTGGATACTAAAGGCCCCATTCCCTTCATGCTTGGGCTGCTGTGGGCCTTCTTCAGTGGCCTGCTCTCACCCTCCAGGGTGTACTTTTTTCTGCCTTCAATAAATCTATACCCTTAATGCTCTGTGTGTCCTGTCCAGTTCTTCAGCTGGGAGATCTGAAAAGAAGCCGCCAGGGCCCTCTGCCCCTGACATTTAGATCACCAACAATCTCTACCTTCCATTTCCTAATCATCCCCTTTCGGCCTCTGTGGAATAATCAGATTTTTAATGTGCTCCACCTTGAATGTCTCAAAAAGAGATTCATCTCATCCTCATGCATTATATTCACTGTACGTGTGGTGAGATGACCCAGGACTTGTCCTGCAATCCCTTCACCCTCCAGGTCCCCTCTGCTCTGCTTTTGTAGCTGTGCACCCAGCCTCGTTCTTAACTGCCTATTGGAGGGGCCCAAGCCTGGGCTTCTCCTCCAGAATCAGGTCTTCCCTGGCCTCAGGGCTGAGAAGACAAAGTCCCTACCATTGAGCAGCATGACAGCAAAACCCCACTGGACCAGTGCTGATCAGGACTCTGCTCTCTAGAGAGGTGGCCATGACCTTGGGAGAATCCCTTCCTCTCTCCTGGCCCCAGGATCCCCTTCATGCACAGGAAGCATTCAACTGGGACCCTTGCCCAGCCCTGGCACAACATAAACCTGACGATATCAACCCAATGTGCTGCCCCATGAGACAGCCACCAACCACGTGGCCAGTAAGCTCTTGACATATGGCTAGCCCAAACTGAGATGCTGTGAGAATAAAACAGATGTCAAAGTCTCTGTAAAAAAAAAAAAAAGCAAAATATTTCTTGAATAATCCTTATGCTGATTATATGATGAAACAGTAATAGTATTTTGAATATATAAATAGAAGTATATTAAAGTCTATCCCATCTGCTTTTCATCATTTCATGCTAAATTACATGTGCGATCCTCATTGTCTCCACTGGCCAGGGTGGTACAGCTGTTTTGGGAGAAATCTAGCACCAATGGCCAGCTCCCAAGACACACAGGAGAGGGGTGTCTCTACCAGTCTACCATCGGCACCAGGTGACCTGGAATATTTGGATCTAAGCTGGGGGTTCTTAATTGGAGGAGTAAGGACAGAAGGTGACCCATGAACTTGAAAACTGACAACTCTATTTTGACAACCCTCTAAAAGAAAGCCAGCGTTTCATTCCATTAGGAAGGTAATTCATAGGCAACACACCATGGGGTTATTAGCAGCATTCATCAGCAGTGGAAATCATAGTGATTCCCATAAACATGGTGGTTGAAGAATCCCATGAATATTGTTGGTTTTCTGTTGCTTTGTCTATAATTCAATTATAAGTTTATTGAGCTACTTTGTGTCTCTTTGTTAATGCTTTTTTTTTTCTCTTTCTTTTTCTGTTGTAGTTGATGTAGTTCTTTTTCCTTTCACACTATAAAAAGAAGTACTACTGACTTAGGTCACTTTATTGTAAGGAATAGTTGATGATTAATTGTCTGATCAATTTTGCATGTCTATACCTATTTTTCTGAATATACAATTAGAAATTATCAATATGTAATGCAACAACCATTGTTGATTCCCTGTCACCTTATCTGTAACTCAGATTCAATTGTACTATTCTTATGCTACTTTGTGTCTGTTAATGTCTTTTTGTTTTTTATACTTTTAAAATAAAATTTTAAAAAAGAATCCCATGAAGCTCACTACCGCACAATTGTGGTTATTGGACCTGTCGACTGAACCTTGTTACTTGATGTGTTAACCAAGCAACACATATATGACTGTATCACTAATTTGTACTTCAGATTTTGGTACCTGTATTTAATGTTTCCTTTGATTTTTTGGATGTTATCTCATATATGCAAAAACATTGTTATGAGAAGGGGTCCTTGTGTAAGTTAGAGTCTCGTACCAAAAAACAAAAAAGTAATTAAAAATGAAAACAGTGAGGCACATCAATCAGCCAGGGTGCTGGGGACCCCAGCCCTCAAAGTTCCCCACTGAAGACACCGATTGCCCTCAGCAGTCCCTCAGGCTACCTATATAGCAGAGGACAATATCTGACCCTATTTTTTTTTATGCTAGGACTCTGACAGAAATAAAAACCCCATCTTAAACTTCTAAAGGTGCTAGGGCAACTGTTTGTTTATTTATTTGGTACCAGGAATTGAACTCAGGACTTCGCACTTGCTACGCAGGTGCTTGTGCCACTGAGCTATATCCCAGCCCAGGCAAATGTTTTAGAACGAAGAAGCCAACCAAATTTCCTTAGTCTGGCACCCCAAAGGCAGCTCTCCTGCTGCAAGCTGGATCCCACCACTAGGTGGCAGGCACACACTAGGCCACCTCAGAGCAGCGTCCTCGCAATTGTTTTCAGTTCAACCCGTTTCGTACGCGGTAAAACTGGAAGACCTACGTTTTGCAAGACTGTTATAAGGCTAGTGAGAAAGTGTAACAAGGGCAACAACGGTCGACTGTGACTATTACAATAAAGGACAACTCTCAGGGACAGAAGATGGCATTGATGAGGCGGCACCTTAGAATACCCACAGCTAACTACCTACGACAGACTCCTGGCACAGAAGCTATTTGGGCAGACGCACCCCGGTTTTCCCTGGACCCGGACAGCCAGAATTCAATGGACCTTGCACTGAACACCACCGCTTTGGGCTCTCCGGTCCCAGCTCAGAGTAAACCATGGACGCGCCTGAGGGCGTAAGGCAAGTTTCTCTTCCATCTTGACCTCCATCCATTTCAGTGAGAACAAAGATTCAAGGTTAGTCAGTTTGAATTTGACTCTTCTGTGTATGTTTCTTTTAACTCATAGTTTGCTGAAAAAGTAGAAGCATCCATGTTAAAATCTATAAAGTGGCTTTATTTCAGTCTAGGTATAGAAAAGGATCTTTTTTCCACATTAATGCTGGGGTTTGGACTTGCTAGAGAAGCATTCCACCATTGAACTACCATCCTAGCCCAGAAACCGATTAAACTTTGCTGAGGGAGGGGGTGTGACTAAAGTATGTTATGTGCATGGACAGACCTGCCAACATGAAACCCATTAATCTGTATAACCAATGTGGAAAGAAAACAGAATAACCAACTGGCTTACCATGTTTACTTGGGAGTCACTGGTCCCTACTGAGGCCTGTAATGGTGGGTGAAGCCATGAGGCCTCAAAGGACAAGACAAGGTCACAGCCAAGCACGTTTGGCTCCAACCACATTAGCTATGAGGAGACTGTAGTGGCAGGAATCTCACTCCTGCAGTGAAGGCCAGTCAAGGACTTTGTGGAGATAACATAGTTCTCCTAAATTAACCTAAGTATGACTTAGAGAATTCCACGAATTTCCCAAGCCCGCCCAGATTCCTGCATTCTATTCGGTTCCTTTATTTGGAAACCTAATAAATATGGGCCACTCAGGGAAGTCTGTGTGCCAACCCAGAGAACCTCGAAGTATGTAATAGGGTTGAAGCCTCCTGGAGCCCTGAGATCAGTTGAATTGACTCATTTAAGCCTTGACTGTCATCCACTCATTTGGGAGATTGAAGGCCCAATCAGCCCGCAATAACTAAGAAACATTAACATAATACAACTCAGTCAGAGCGTCACTGGCCTGCACCCCACCACCACGACGGACAGCAAACCAAGCTGCAGGCCCAGAGATGGTCCTCATGGGGCAGGCAGACAGGGGAGAGGAGTACCATGACCCAGGACCACTGCCGAGTGGTCACATGATCTGTGACTCCCGGGACAGTAACTGATAGATCTTGACACTAAGCTTGACACCCGCTGAGGGCGGGTGCTGCTAAAAGATCTGCTTAATTCCTACCCAGGTAGCAAGTGTCGAAGGGGAAGGAGTGGCTGGCCTCCATGGAGATATGGGTGACTATTACAATAAAGTCAATAAAGGAGCTGTGCTCGTTTTTGAGGATCACTGCATGTCTGGCAGGCGGTACACAGAGACAGGGGAGCTGAGGAAGAGCTGGCAGGAGCTGGCACGTCACAGTGAGGACACATTTTTAAGACCGTGGTGGTACGTGACCTGGGTCCTTCAAATCTGGGAGGTGTATGTACACGTTCACTCACTTCAGTCCACAAAGCATGCTTGGATACCAGCTGGAAATTGTTTGCCGTGAGGTCAACTTCCCTCCACCCATTGCATACCCCTCTTCTGCAAAGGTTTACTTGAGCTAGGTGTTGTTTTTGCTCTCCATGCAGACGTGGAAGGAACCAGGTGACAGGAGGGGAACACAGCCAGAATGTCCTGGGAACCAACAGCCCCCCAGACCCTGGCCCAAGCTTTCTTGCTGCAAAGCATAATCCTATCAGCAACTTGGCTCCTCGGAGGCCAGGGTCAGCACCACACCCCCCCAAGACCTCAAAGCCTCCCCACAGGCTGTGACCATGCGTCCTCTGCCAGGACAAGACACAGCCCTGCCTCCACAGCTGGGTCCCCCCAGGCAGCGGGCTCAGGGCTGCATCTGAACCAGCATCACAAAGGCGAGAGCTAGATCTTTTTCGTTCAGACTTTATTTACAGCAAGGTACATAGCATGTGGTCACTTCTGTAACTACTAACGATGAAGATAAAGCAACATGAAAGGGGCGGGGGAACAAGCATCTTCAAGAGAAAGAAAAGCCCAGGTCTCCTTAGCTGCTCAACTCAGTCCCGAGGCAGCACCCCACTGCCTGGAAAAATCACACAGCTGCTCTGTCATGCCGGCCCCTGCACCTGGACAAAGAGGGCAGCAGAAGGCCCAAGGCAGAAAGGCTCCGTCCCAGCCATGCCTTTCCCAGCCTGGTTTTGTCTGGCACCCGAATTTTTCCCGCTCCACTCCAAGGGCCAGGGCGGTAATCAGCTGCCCCTTCCTGCACCCCAGGACCAGCGCTAGCTTCCGGCCCACACCAGCCTGTTCCTTGGTGCTGGGATCCCTGACAGACACACAGCGGGGAACAGCTCCCGGCGGAAGCCTACTTCCCTCCAACACTTTCTTGGGCGCTGGCCCAGGTCAAGGTTGCTAAATCAAGCTACAGGAGGGCAGGAAGGGAGCTAATAACCAATCAGGCTCAGTCTCCCCACTTTCCAACTGCTCAGGGATCACAAAGGCTCCCAGCCTGACCCAGTGGCCTCTAGAACCTAGTATCCATCCTGCGTTTGTCAACAAGGATCCAATTCCAAGGGCAGGAGCCAACTTCCCACACCTGGGCACTAGAGAGTCCTCCCTCCCCTGCCTCTCCGCCCTGTCCACTCCCAAGGACACCAAGATCATAATACTCACACCCTTCTAACTTCCTGCCTTTGCTCATCCTAGTCTCAGGCTGCCCCAAAGTAAGAAACTTGGGCCAGCAGAAGGGGCAACAGCACAGGGGTGTGAGGCCAGGACACCTGGTCCTGGAGGGGAAGCCAGCACGGAGGGCAGCACTGAAGCTGAGGGATTCCCAAACGTGTGGCCAACCCTGCACAGCCCTGCAGCTGGCACCTCCTTCCTGCACGGCAGTGCCTCAATAACGAACATGGCTTCCAATGTCATTTTAACCCGAGTCTAGTGGCATCGGAGATCCAGAGACTCCCTAAAAGACTGACCAGTCTCTCCTAAAGAAAGCTCAAGTGCAGATACACAAGGGACTAACATGCTGGGCTTCCACGGAGGGGCGGAGCCTCCCCACCTCCTGCCCTCCCTTCCCCAGACAGTGTCGCAGTGTCCAGCTGAGCCACCAAGAACTGGCAGTCATTTCCCAAGGCAGCAGGGGTAAGGCTGCCCTGGAGCTGTATCCCAAGCTAGGAGCAGGCTCCTGGAGATCCTGGGGGCTTGGTCCCAACACCACAGGTAGACAAATGAGGAAGCGGTAAGGAAGTAAAGGCTCAGAGATGAAAAGAATCCCTCTTCCAAGGCAGTGGGACAGAAAGCCAAGGCACTAAATGGTTTGGCACCTGGGAGCTTCAAGTAAAGTTGAGCATGCGACCCACCAAAGGCCAAGGCACCCCCAGAGTGAGGCAGGCAACCCCTGGCACAGAGGGCCTGGCAAGAGCCACGCCCTATGTCCCTGGAGTCCTAACCCAGGCCTACATCCCCCTTCATCTCAGAACTGTGCACAGAATGGCAGGAGGCGGAGTGCTCAGGGGTGGTGAGCACTGGGCTGTCTCCCAGCAGGTGCCCATCCATGACACTGGTGCTGCCCCAGAGACCGGCCATCGGGACTGGAGCACAGCCTCCCGCAGGGCTCAGGGTGGCAGAGCTCTAGTTGAGGACTGGGGTTGATTTTATTGAAATAGCAAAATAGATTTGGAGACAAATTAAATCCAGAAAGAAGGAATCAAACTGGATGCGGCACCGAGTCTGAAGGGGAGGCTCAGGGTGACTGGACAGGACTGGAGTCACAGTTACCCGCATGGCTCGGACGGCTCAAGAACCACACAGCGAGAAGGCTCTCCAGAGGGCGTTAGTTGACAGCAGCCAAGGGGAGTGACTGAGGCTGTGGGCTACCATACACTGGGACACAGTCATCCCTGACACAACAAACTCCGGCTCTTCTGTGGCTAGAAGCTGAGGCTTGGGACTCTACCGTGAGACCTCCCTGTCTCATCTCCCCAGTCCCTCCCAAACCCTCCGAGCAGGAGGTCAGGAAGCTGCTTCCTCCACATAGGAAGCTCCTGTTCAGAGGAATCTCTCCAGAGAGCTGTAAGTCTCCACCCCAAGTCCCCAAAAGGTTTCTAAGACTCCAATTTAGGGACCCATGCTTCAAAATACTTCTAAGGTTTTCTTCTTTTAATATCCATCTCTCAATCTGTCAGTCACCACATTCACATGGTGAAGCAGTGATTAAGTCAATCGCTCGGCCCTGAGGTGACCTGACAGCCCCCAGTGAAAGGTACATGCCACTGTGAATCCACAGGTCATGGGCAATCAGCGCTACTGTCCCTCATCTGGCCAGAGCTCCTTTCCCACCCATGAGCAGCTCTACCACCATGCAGTTCGATGTCCCGAATCACTGCCCAGACTGGATGTCCCCAGTCAAAGGGTCTGCCCTGTGTTCCATAAGACCAGAGAATGCCCAAGGGCTCTGACCAGTTACTTCCCTGGGAGGCCAGAGGACATCCAAGCAGGTCTGGTTCCACTCCCCACCCCCCATTCTTCCCCAAAAGCCCGGCCAGGGAAGGAGACCAAGAGGTAGAGGAAGTAGGGAGGCAGGGAGCTATCCAAGCAGCCAGGCACAGGCAGCAGGGTGGGCGGACAGAGAAGACTTGCTCTCCTCGGGGGGGCCTCTTCCCTGAGTTTGAATTTCGAGTTGAGATCTTACCTAATTTCAACTCAAAAAAAGAACAAGAGTGTCCCTCATCAGCACATCAAACACCAACTACAAGGAGGTGGCATGGGGCAGGGGAGGCAGTGGGGGTTTCCAGACCATGGCCATTGTGTCCACGTTGTCCTCTGCTCCCCAGACACCCCGTCAGGTCCCCTCAACATCACTCTTGCACCAGGCCCCAAACACATAATCACAGGCCCTGCAGAATACTTACGGCAAACAGCTTTACAGTATTTGTACATTTACACAAAAATAGAGCCTTCTATATATATATATATCTCTCTCTATATATATCTATATAATATGTATTTATAACTGGTTACATGTTGGAGTCATAATTGGAGGCATCACCAGTAGTAGTTGGCACAGTTTGTCACTTAAGGTCACAATCAAGTTGTTTGATTTTGCTGTTCCATCGTACAAAAAGAAGAAAAAAAAAAACACCCCAAAGGCGTGTGTCTCCCCAGTGTCTTCTTAAATAAGCAATGTCCAAGGAAAAGGTATGTACAGGTGCCCGGTGCTCCTCAGAGCCGGCAGGGGTCAATGCGGCCGGCTACTGGACTCCGACATCTGCCTCTTGCGTGAAGGCGTGTAGCCATTCAGACAGCCGTTGGTCTGCCGCTTGGATGGCCCGCCGTTGAGGATGTCCTGGATGTGCTGCACGATGAGGTTGATGGCCACTGCAGGGGGAGAGCAGCAGGGGAGGGTGAGAGGAAAGGAAAGGGCGAGGGACCCAAGCAGGGCAGCAGGCACCCAGGACCCAAAGCAATGGTCACTCAAGGACAAGTCGCTGCACACCCTGGGCCTCCAATAAAAGGTGAAACCCACAGCTCACGTCCCCACCCGGTGCAACCCATCTGAGAGGTCAGGCAGAGCTATCTTGCAGCAGCCTCAGAAATAAATGAGGCATTTCAACCACCCAGTCGCTCTCAACATTACCAAGCCTGGAATTAATGCCAAGGGCTGCAAGATGGGACACAAACAGACACTGTACCACGTCCAGCCAAGGGAAACAGGATGAAACCAAATGGTGGAGGGCCAGGCTACCCAACAAGCAGACTGGACACTTTAAAACATGGGTGCTGGGGCCAGGGATGTAATACAGCTCAGCCACACAGCACCTGCCTGGCAAGCACAAGGTCCTGAGTTCCCTTCTCAGTAACCCCCCACCAAAAAAATCCCATGCTGAAAAGAAAACACTGGTGCCATGAAAACCAAGGACAAGCGGAGGGATAGCTTGCAGTTAAAGGAAATTACATCAATGGTAGCAATAGAATTTGCTGGCTGCACCGGGGTTTGTTGGTTGGGTTTGCCAGGGCCTTGCTAAGTATTTCACGCTGGGCTTGAACTCACTACACACCCTAGTCTGGCCTGGAACTCAGCTATCCTCAGGCCTCCGTCTCCCAAGAGCTGGGATGAAGGTATGCACCACCACCATGCCCAGCTGCACTGTAGGTTTGAATGAGAATGTCCTTGTTCTTTTAAAAATATATAATGAAATATTAATCACTGTGATCAACCTCTAAACACCTCAGCAAGTAAACATGCTTTTTTGTGTCTTTCTACACTGTGGATTGAACCTAGTGAGGGCCTTGGCATTAAGCTACATCTCCAGCCCTTTTTAATCTTCAGACAGGGCCTCACTAAGTGGCTAAGTTGCCCAAGCTCGGTTCAAATCTTCCTTCTGCTTCAACCTCCCAGAGCGTGTGCACCACCACTCCTGGCTGAAATACACTTTTCATAGAAGGAAACATGAAATAAATTATAAAGACAATGTGAAGAGACTATGCAAGCATTGATCTGCCAGGTAGGAGTAGTCACACTTCCTAGGCAAGCCAAGACACTTAACTAAGCACAATATTACTACCAACCAGCTCCTTTCCAAAGGGGGGACATAATGGTAGATGGTCCTGAATTAGAGAAAGCAGCAAGTGTGCTTTGCCTGGAAGGTGGTCTCAGGCCCCACTACCCAAGTGTCACCACTGGGTGGTGACAGCAAATAGCAGCCTAGCGCCCTCTTTTGGGAGAGCGCGCGTGCGTGCATGCATGTGTGTGTGTGTGTGTGTGTGTGTGTGTGTCCCGTCCCCACGTACTTCTGTGCACACATGCAGGGGCCCACCCCCAAGGGCAGCCATATGGATGGAAGTGCCTTATTGGCTCAAAATCACAAGCCGCAGAACCCAGCTGGGTCACCACAACCTGCCCGAACCTTTGATAGCCACAAGGCAGAAGTTCACCTCCTGACAAGAGACTCACCGAGGTTGTCTGCACCTCTAGGAATGATCACGTCTGCGTACTTCTTTGTCTGTGGAGAAAGATGTGTACAGTGAACGGATGTGGAGATTCAGAGACACCTAACCCTGCCCTGTGCCCAGGGAAAGCGGGAGAGGTCAGCCTGCCTCTGGCGCAGCTTGAGATTTCAGCTACAGCCCTAGAGACCAGCGTGCGGCAAGGGGGCCACCTAAAGAAGTGCCTGTCCAACTGGGAGCTGAGGGGTGAACACAGGGAAGGAGGCCGGAGCAATAGGGAATGGGGGTCCCGATGTGCTCCCCACTGATAGGGGAATCGAAAGCCGACTTTTAATTACCAGTCCTGTGTTTTAATCCACTCACATCCTGATTATAATACATCAGTTTCTTCTCAAGGTTTTGGGGCATCCTTTTGTTCACAGTGCTGCCCCCCAGGGCCTCACACACACCAGGTAAGCGCTCTACCACTGAACTTCGGGGCCAGTCTCTGAGTTCCTATACCTTCACTTTGTTTCCTCACTCGTAACTAGAGCAGAGAGTACGACCTTCAACCCAGACACGAAGGTGTTTCCTAGGCCAGGAGAAATATAAATTGGAAAACCCAAACTTGGCCAGGTGTGGTCATGCACAATTTAAACCCAGGTACATTAGAGGCTAAGGCAGGAGGACTGCAAATTTCAGGTCAACCTGGGAAACTCAGTGAGACCCTGTCTTAAAACACAAAGGGCTGGGGACACAGCTGAGTGGTGGAGTGCTTGCCTTACAGACATGAGTTCCTCCTGGGTTTAACCCCCAATACCACCAAAACACCAACGAGAAAAAAGTACCTAACAGGGGGTTATTTTAGCCTGGGCATTTTAGACTGTAAGAAGGTGACAGTATTCACACCTAGTCCCAGGGTAAAGATTTTCTTTTCCTTTTTGAGACAGGGTCTTGCTCTGCAGTTCAGGCTGGCCTTGAGCTCACTTTGTAGCCCAGGCTGGTCTCAAAGTCACAATGATCCTCTTGCTTCAGCCTCCCAGACTGCTGGGATTACAGGCATGCACCACCACACATGGCCCCAGGGTAAAGATTTTTTTTAAAAGTAATCCACATTGGATTATTTTTAAAAAGTAATCCACTGGGATATAAATAGCCCTTCTTTTGTATGTATTTTATTTTGATTTACTGAGATGATGCTGGGGGTCATTCCTTCTAAGTGTCCTGGCATTTAACCCAAGCAACCAGGCCCGATGTGCCCCTGTTGGGTCAGCCCTGACCAGGACTTCGCACATCCGACTGTATCAGGCCCAACTCCTGGCTTACAAAGGAGAAAGCTTAAATCCTGGGGATGAGTGGCTGCATGCTGGCAGTAGCAAGAGGCACAGACCACCCAGGAAACATCTGTGCCAAGCGTACTGCTCCCTTCCAACTGTGTGAGATGGCAGAAGACAGGCAGGGGAGAAGATGAAATCCAATGTGGATCCACTCTATGTTGGAGAAAGTATTAAGGAGAAAAGAGCAGGAAACTCCTCGGACAGCTCAATGGATGGAAAGAATTTCACAGCCCCTCAGTCTCCAGCAGCCCCTTCCCCAGAAACTGACTCCTGTAACCCAAACCATGGGACATGGGGCAAGATTGCTCCTGCTGTTCACCTGACCCTGATCAGAAACACAGTCAAGTGTGGCCTGACACAAAGCCTACTAACAGCCTGAAACACGGCCAGGTCGCAACATACTCTTCTAGAGAAGAAAAAAGAAATCCTTACTGGTAGGGCAGAGGAATCCCACAGCCCAGAATTTCCATAAGCCGATTATCAAGGTCTTGCCAGACTCCAGTCTTCCCAAACAATCTTACCCAAAAGCGGGTTTGAAGTCCTAATCACTCCTCTCTGTGTGTCACTTGGATCTTAATACATATGAGGTGAATGTGTAATTTTTTAAACAATTAGTAACACATTGCCCCTTACCCCATCCTCCTTGCCCCCTTCTGAAGCAGTTCTGGACGTCTTCTTTCATGAGTGTCTTCAGTTGTGCTGTCATGAGTGGCTCAAATACCCTCAATCAACTCAAAGCATTTGTTATGTGGTTTTGAGTTTGAGAAAGAGCCAGAAGTCAGTGGTGCCAGACCCAGGGAAGAGGGTAGATGGGGACACACAGTGACGTTTTCTCAGGACTGCCTTTCCGGGGGGTGGCACCCAGCAGCAGCATTCAATATGCTTTTCATCACAACTCAGAAAGACACGCATGAAAGAAGACTTCTAGAACTTTCCGGCTCATTCCTGCTTCAGAAAGTGGCAGGAGCAAAGCCGGGCATGGTGGGGCACACCTACAATCCCAGCAGTCAGGAGGCTGAGGCAGGAGGTTCACTTCAAGCTCAAGGCCAGCCGGGGCTACGTAGTGAGGTAAAGGCCAGGCTGAACTGCATAGAGAGACCCCGTCTCGAAAGAAAGGCAGAAAGACAGACAGACAGACAGACAGACAGAAAGAAAAGGAAGGAAGCGCAGAGAGAAGAAAAGAGGGAAGGAAGGGAGGGAGCGAAGGAGGCAGGAAGACAGGAAGGCAAGAAGGGAAAGAGGCAAGCACAGGATAAATGTGTTGGGGAACACTCAGGAATTAATGTCTATGTGTTTCCTACTATAATAATTTTTTAAAAATTTACACATTCACCATACGTAAATTTCAATCATATTAGAAATAATTTAATTAATGGGCCAGCCCATGGTTTGGGCAAGCGAAGAAGCACCATGCTAAGCCCAGAGCTGACCACTTCCCTTTCAAACCAGAGGCTGTGCCCATGTCTAATTCAAATGCAGCCCCAGCCCATTCCCGCCTTTCCCAAGACACAAGTCTAGACCAGGACGGAAGTAAGGACACTATTCCAGTGGAGCACAGCGCTTCTGAAGCAGGGACTCAGTGGGAAAGGGTCCACCAGGGGGCAGCATCTCCCCACACCTCGCTGCACCCTCCGGCACCTCCCAAGGCCCGGGCAGGCTGAGGCCTGTCCCAGCTGCAGTGACCCACGACCCCGCAACTCCATCCGGCCAGCAGGAAGCACAGAATGTGCTGGGACTCACAGGCCAGCTGGAGGACTGGCCTAACCACACAGGGACCGGGGAGGAAGAAGGCCGGACCGCAGGCTGCACTCCTCCGGAGCTTCAGGACAGGACCGCTCCGAGAGAGGCGTAAGGTGAGGTTCAAGACTCAGGCTGCCCCGGCAAGTTACATTTCCTGTTCTATATGTAGCAAAAACAAAGCAAGAACACAACTCACTGGCAAGCAGAACTCCTCAAAGGCAGGCTTGACAAATGTGATGTACTGCGATAAAATCTGCTCCAGGTCCCGCCCTCTTTCGCTGATGTCCCTCAACACTGGAAGAGAAGGAAAGGCAAGAAAATGTAGCAGGAGCCAGCAGCACACACCCGCCCTTCCCTCGGTGACCAGGCTCCTGCTTTCTCTGGATGAATCACACTGGACTCTTCAGGGGCATTTACAAGAGCCCAGCAGCAGCAGTTTAGGTAAAAAAAAAACATGTTTTGTTTTGCAAAGGGAACCAAGGTCTTGCTCTATAGTCCACATCAGATGAACTCACTATGTGTGCAGCCTAGCTTGGTTTCAAACTTGAGATCTTTCTGCCTCAGCCTTCTAAGGGCTGGGATTATATAGGCCTGTGCCACTATGTCACAAATTACATTTCTAAGCTGCACTACTATCAAATTCTGCTTCAAAATGGTCTCTCAAATGAAATGTGCCGATGTTGTCTGAGAGCAACAGCCTTCTGGTTTCAAGCACACTTAACCCAAACAGAATTCTAGGGTGAACCAAAAAATAAAATAAAAATCATTACGAGACAGCAGGTTGGGTCCTCTCACAGTGGGAGAACCACAAATGGTGGTTCTGGGGCCATGAAGGAGCCACTGTGACCTGATTCCTGTACTCCGCCATCTTCTGGTCAGTTTTATTCAGGAAATCTCACCAAACACTTTGTGTTTGTGGTACTGGGGACTGAACCTACCAGGGTCAGAGTTGCTAAATTGCCTGAGCTGGACGAGAATTTCTAATCCCTCTGCCTCAGTTCCCCTAAGCAGTGAGCTTAGGGACAGAGTCTCCCCACCAACACAGCTCCTGTCCACTGCTGTCCCTTTAAATCTGACTCCTGAGCTGCTTTATCTGTTAAGCCTGCTCCCAAAGGCCACCTCGTCCATCTACAATCATTTGCAACAGCCCTACAGCTAGCTCCACCTCACCAATTTCTCAGGTAAGAGCCTTGAGTCTCTGGTGTGGATAAAATGCACAAGGGCCCCTGTGAACACACTTCAAGAAGGCCACATCTCTAGACAATTGTGTGTGCACACACATGCACAGACTGGAAAGGAGAGGTGTGTCGTGGTTATGATTCACATACATGGGACATCTGCAAGATCAGAGGGCTAGAAAACCGCCAGGAAGCCACACTTCAACCACCCCCTCACTCACCAGCACCATCTCACTCTGATACCAGCTCCTGGATTTCCAAAGCAGTTTGCCACACAGTGATAAATGTCCATGGGTCCCTGTGTGTCAGGACTTGCCTCACCTCCTCTGCGACTGCTGATCAGCCCCAGGTCCCCACAGCAGCGCCTCCCCTATAGGAAACAGCTTTCTAGGCATGGCCACGGGGCCCTCTTCCGCTAGCCCCATGGTCTGTAAATAAGCTGGGGGGTGGGGGTGGGTAGCCAGACAAGAGGCCTGAGGGGCGGCCGCGTGCCTCACACCATGTGCACACACAGCTAATGACTTCAAGTAGCCAAAGTACACAGCTAGTGCCGCCTACTGCTCTTCACTGATCCCCAGATTAGCCACAGAAAGAGGAAACCAGACCAAAAGGCTATCAGAGCCGGAGAGAGCAAGTACACACATTTCCCAGAAGCACCTGCTCCCCTGCCAGTCAGCAACATGAGGCGTGGTTTCCACCCCCTGCGTGTGGTCCTGGCTCAGGGGATACTCGCTCTCCCAGCAGCTCGTAGCCAGAACCCCCTCCTCACATGGCCCTCCAGTTGCAGCACTGTGGGCTTCTGGCTCCCTGGTCTTGCAGACCTGGAGAGGAGCAACAGGTAGTACAGAAAGCTCTGTGGCCCAAATACTGCTTCTTGCTCTTCCACTTAGCCGGTACAAGCCTGGGGTAAAATGGAACTGGATGGGAATCCTGAGCCCAGAAACTGCTCAGCTTCTCTACCTCTCGATGACCTCTGCTCTGTCACAGAGGCAGGGAAGATGGTCTCCTATAAGCTGTTTACAAGGAGCCTGGTTGGTGGCCTGTGGTCCTGTTCCATGGGCCTGAAATGCTGAGGACCCTGGTTGGACCCAAGGAGGTCGCCAGAGGACAAGTGTCCCCTGAGGACAGAGCAGCATGGTGAGGACCCCAAGCTCAGGCAAACTGCCAGCTAGATACAGTGAGAAGGGACGCCAAAGGACAAGGGACACAAACACAGGCGAAGACATGGACCAACGGGGAAGAGAAGAGTCACGCCACAGGAATAGGTCAGAAAGTTACGCAGACACCAGGAACATGCAGTCAGAGGGCACTACCTACTCCGCTTCCCAAGGGGTCACCTTGAACAGACAGCGGCCCTCCCTGAACCAGGAAAACAAGGGACAGGTCCTCAGGCACAGCCAGCAGACAGCCAAGTCAAGGTTTTGGCACAAACGGGAAGCTCCAGGGAGCCAGACCCAGTCCCATCCTCACTGTGACCCCAGCATCTCTACAATGAAGGCAGGAAGCTACACGCCTACACATGCACAGCACCAGGAGGGCATTCAGAAGGACCCGCAGTGAGGACAGTTCCTCAGTGTGTTAGCCCATAGGAAAAAAATGGCTAAGACCCACTGCAGCCCCAGTACACAAGAGCAAGCCGCAGAGCAATGCAGGGGGTGCCGCAGTCCTAAATGCCTGCCTCCTTCCTGTCTGTCCGTATTCCAGGGTGAAGACCACACAGATAGAGAAGAAACTAAGCCCTGAAGGACAAGGGGCTCCAGTGGGAAGGACGTGTGTCTCCCCAGCGCCTGGAACGTGAGGGTCACAGGCCTATGGGGTGTGGCAGGCAGGTGGCAAAACCCCGGCACTCGCTGGAGTCTCCAGGAACATGCTCGAGCCCTATAGCTGCTCCTGGCTACCCACCCTACTCACCCCAGCACTCTCGCCCCACCAAGCTCATGCTACACATGCGTTCCACTGTATATGCAGAGCGAACTTGCACCAGTAGCATGTGGGGAAGTCCTATCAGTGACCCAACAGCAGGTGATTCACAAAAGCAGGCAGGAGCTGAAAAAGCAGGGACCTGCCCCGGCCGCATAAGGACAGAGTTGGAACCACCCCCAAGAAATCCCTAGGTGGTGGGTAGTTTCCCGTTGCCTCCAGGGCTGTCCCATTTCACATAAGGAGCCCAGGCCAATCAAGCAAGCGGTGGCCACTGCTCTGTTTAACCCATACCACAACAACCCACATTGTCCCACTGGCACTGGTATCAGGCCCGGTGGCACCAGCTCCTGAGGACTTGAGCAGACTAGCCCTGCTAAGGCACCATCCAAACCTACTGTAGACTCCCAAAAACAGACACCAAGCTCCTGAGCAGCAGATTTCTGATCTACCACACTAATATACAACCAGGCACTGCCCCTTTGATGCCTTTAATCCTTGAAACTCTTCCTCAAGTATGAGCAGGAGATCATCCAATAGGAAAATTCACTACAAAGAGGTTACAGCAGCTCCCCCCAGGCTGCACATCTGCTAAGTGGTAAAACTGAGGTCCCAGTCCCATTCGCCTGATTCCAAAATTCATTTTCGCAAAGCACCATGCTGCTTCCCTAACTTGGCAACTAATAGGCACCAAGAAATCAGACAGGAGAGCACTGGTGCTTTGTGGATAAGGTGACAAGCCAGGTTCTAGGGTAGAAGCTTGGTAGAGGAGGTGTCAGGGTCAAGGCTTCAATCATTGACCAAAAGAGACCAGGCAACTCTCCCAAGCCTGAGTCACTGTGCTAAAGCAGGCCTGTCTCATGGTCCCCAATAGAGACCCCAGCCCAGAGTGACCAACTCAAGAGTCACCAAAGTCACGAAGCTGGCTGGGGGCATGGGGGAGGAGGTCTGTGGAGGCTAAAACCCAGGCCACCCATTGCTACTCTTTCTACCCTCGCATGGTCTTCCTGTGTCCTTCCCCCCTGGTGGGAAAGTGGCTCCATCTGAGTCGCAGGGGAAAAAACCCAGGCATGTGTCTCTCTCTCCGTTCTCCTGGGCCCTTTCACCACTCCCACATCAGACGTCAGCCAACAACAGGCCCATCTGTACCTTCAGGTACAGGCTGGGCGGCACAAGCACGCACAGGGGACCTTGCTGAGGAACAGATGTAGACACAGGCGTGGGCAGTTGCCCAGCACACAGGCATAGGAGCTCCAATCGCCAGATATGCCGTGGTTGGTTCAAAAAAAAAGGGAACTTGCTTTGATGCTTGGTGGAAAAAATCATGCGGAACTAGGCATGTAAGTAAATTTTTCCCAGTGAAACCAGACCTTCCAGTTCTCATTTCATCTCAGTGACCTCACAAGCCTTTCCTTATCCAAAACAGTTAAGTGACTAATCCTTTCTCAAATGTCCTCAAACATTTGGACAGCAGGATATCCTGGAGCTAAGCTAACACAGCCAGGCTAGCCACGTAGCCACCCAGCTGCCTAGGGAAGGCCCAGGCTTTGGACTCAGGGAGCCCAGGGGTCTGTCAAGGGCTCCCTCTCCCCTGCACCCAGGAGACCACTAACAGCGCCACTGGTAGTTTTCAGAACGCACCTCTTCGGGACAGCCGGGTGTCCGCATCTGTATCCACAAAGAGCTTCATCTGGAACAGGTCTCGGACCTCCTGAGAATAGAAGGCCAGGATCCCTTCGAAGAGCACCACATCTGCAGGGTAGACAGTGACCGTCTCCTCTTTCCTGAAAAGCACACAGAGCAGAGCATGGGTCAGGGCTGCAGGGTGAGAATGCACAGGCCAGCCACAGGGCCAGCACAAAGCTGAAAAGGTTGAGCTAACAGCCTCCTAGAACCTCTGCCACCACCGCAGGGCCAGACAGGAGTGAGCACGGCTGGGACAAACGTCTTGCCTCTCTGAGGTTTTGCTATCAAGCAGAAACGGAGGGCAAAGGTCTGGTCCTTGGAATAAAACAACCTGCTGTGGAATGGAGAACAGAGACAGACAAAAACAGGGTAGAAATGTACAGCCAGGGAAAGGACTGGGAGGAGAGAAGGAAAGCTTTAGAAAGGAGGCAACAGAAGAGTAAGTACACGCATGGAAGAGGTCAGTCCTGAGCTCTGTCTGCCCTGGCTCCACAGCCAGAACACAGCTGGGACAAAACCTGGCTCCTAGGGCTCCATGTCTTCAAGACAGAGAAATACATTCCCTCATATCCCCTCCACACAGGGCCAGGAAGCCTATGGCAGAGACCAAGGTAAACATGACTTTTCAAAGCCAGATGACAGCCAGGTATGGTGGTGCACTCCTGTAATCCCAGCACTCAGGAGGATCATTGCAAGTTTGAGACCAGCCTAGGCTACAGAGTGAGCTCAAGGCCAGCCTGAACTGCATAGCAAGACCCTGCCTCACAAAGACAAAAAAAAAAAAAAAAAAATTCCTCAGTACTGAAAAAAAAAAAACCAAAAATCCACAGATTGTACTTAAAGTTTTCTCAAAAAGACAAAACAAAAAACCCAGATGAAACCTTGCCAAAGGGGATCAGGGAAGTGTGTTTCAGACAAGGCTTACTTGGATCCAAGGAGTTCCACTGTCCCTGTGTCCCTTACATCCTGTCCTGCAACCTCCCTACAGTCCTCTACTGCCTCTCACTCCAAACCCAGTGCCAAAGCAGGGACCATCACCACTGCAAGGTGTATGCTCACCCTCACTTGGAAAGGACCTCACGTGTTTGTGAACAAAAGAAAACAAAAACAAAACAGAACTTCCCTCCCACAAACACTGTCTGGCTCTTCATTAGTTCACACCCTCGGGCTCATGGCTAAGTCCTATGGCCAGCATTGCTGGGGCAGAACACGGGGCATGTACCATAGCACAGCAGAGGGCTCAGGAGAATGTCTGAAACATGGGTAGCTCAGATGCATATCAAAATCACCTGAGGAAAAAAATCACCTAAGGGCTTCTGAAAATACTGATACTTGCACACCATACCACACCCTCACCTTGATTTAAAGAGGGTAGGGCAGCACTCGAGCTTTAGGGTTGTTTGCCAGCTTCCTGGGTATTTCTACTAGGCAGCCATGGTTAAGAAAAACATTAGCCCAGTGGCCACTGTGTACAGGGTTAGGGTGCAGAGAGAAGGAAGGACCTACGTATAAGTGAGACCACGAGCCTTTCTAGGCAGCTGCTGTACACCGGGGGAAGCAGAGGATGCTTTGTGGGATTCCTAGAGGCTGATCTGAAAAACATCAACCGAGAGGACCTGGCCGATGCTAGGTTTATGAACTACGTGGCACACTTATCAGGGTGCCCGACAAACACTAAAAAATGATTAAGTGCTTTTCCAGGAAGGCTTATCTGTTGGTATCCGAACAAGTTGGAATAATTCATTCCCCTTGTCCATGTGTAGATCTAGGTGGGGAAAATGTTCAAAACAACTCAGGCCTGAAAAAACATTTATTGAGCAACTAGCTGCTAGCCCAAAAAGCAGTCATACTTGGTAGAACACACCACTCAGGAGCTGAGAGTCGCTGGGAAGTCCCAGAACGAAATGTAGAGTTCAAGAGTATGAGGTCACTGGAGAGATAACCTAAGCCAGCGAGAAGGGAAGACCGGAGAGCTGCATGTGAGCAACTGAGTGTATTCCCAGTGGGCATCCAGCAGGCTGTGTGCTACCAAATGCCCCTGGGAGGGCTGGGATCAGTTAACCCCAAATAGCTGGACACCTTGTAAGTGGCCCTTGAGAGTTGCTATGGTCTGGGATGGTCAGGACATTTTTCAGAAATGATGAACTGCAGCCACTGAAAAATAAGGTCTTAAAATATAAAGTAGGAGACAAATCAAGCAGAAAGGTGAAACATGTCTCTACTCCGAATTCTACCAGGGTTCATGGTTATTGCTAATGTATGAATCTGATGGAGTCATACTGCAGGTGTTCAAATTCCTCCCACCTCCATTCCTTGACCCTGCAGTGGCCAGACCCTAACTCTTGCCAACCACTCTTGCTTTCTACCACCGAGGCTCTTCCAAAGGTTTGGCCATACATGGCATTGTTGGTTCTCTCCACTCCTGCAGCAGAATGATCCTTCCATGGCTACATCAGAGCCAACTGTGGCTCCCTATTGCCAACATGTTGGTGCTGCTGGCCCTGATGTCCACAGTCCTGTGTAATCTGAGCCTGTCCTCCCCACTTCGCGCCTTTCACCCCACACAGTGACCCCCACCCTAACACACTTGGCCCACTGCAGGTCCCTATTGATCACTTGGGAAATCCCTTTCCCTAACAACATACCCTTTCCAACAGACAGCTTAAACACTGCCTCCTCTGTACCCGCCTGCAGTACCCCAGCGCTTCCTCCCTCCTCTGTCGTCCACGGGCCTTGCCTTAGTTGTCATACTGCACTGCGACTCATTCCCTAAATCGGGAAGCGCTAGGCCGGAGCATCTCACCAACCACTCAACACCACCACTCAACATCACCACCAACTTCCCTCTAAAGCAGGAAGTACAATTTGCAGGATTCCAAGTTACTTTACCAATAAAGACTTAGAAGTTGATGACGAAGCCACATCCATACTGCTCAGGAGAGGTTAACAGTGCCACAAAGCCACTTTGCAAACGGAGCACCCACTTAGAGCCAGGGGCCCAGAGGGGATGGTCTCAACACCTCTCCATGAACCCCAGATCCCGCCCCAGTGGGCAGGCTGGAGACCTGGGAGCATCTTAGTCTTACTCCCTGGCTGCCACTTTCCTGATCACCACTCTTCCTGCCCCCAACATCCAGGTAAACTCCAGCTCCTACACTAAACCTCTTAATCCTGCTCATCTGACATCTTGGTCTTTTGATCTGTGGTGCTTTGATCTCTGCAGCAGAACCTGACCGCATACACCCTGCAGGAGATACAGTGAGGGTCAAGCGAAGTAGCAAAGCAATCCTCTCTGTGTTGCAAGGTGTCCTCCCTCTCCCCTCCCCAGCCAGACCCTCGCCACTCCCTCTCATTTTGGCTCATAAGCAAGAGCAAGGCCGTGTACACAACACGTCAGGGACTTCGTGAGACATATGGTTCAGGAGACAGATTTCTGTAACTCCAGAATCATCTAGTAAAACAGAGACATATGAGGCCCGATTTCCTATGTTAAAAAAAGCCCCACCCCCCACCCCCCATGGAGGGAAGCAGGAAGGAAGAATGAAAAACAGATTTAAGAAACTCTCACAACAGTCCACAGGTAAAAACACTGGTTGGGCCACCATGACCCCAGAATAAGAAAGGAAACACAGTTGTATGCCATACAGGAGCTAAATGCGTACCTGCAAAGTCCAGAGGGATTTCATATTAAAACTAGGACAGAGTGAGTAGAGAGCGCTGCATGGCCCCAATCAGGAGTGACCACTGCAGGAACTGGTTCCTACCGTGAAGCGCGGAGGGGCAGGGGAGGTGGTGGGGGTACAAGTCCAACTCTATTCCCATATAATGGCTTTCCTAGAGAGGTCTTGAGGCACCCTCTGGAGCTTTTGGTTAATTCTGCACGGCACCTATGATTTGAAAGCCTCATAGCTCTCTCCAGGTCCAACCCCAAGTAAGCCAGGGGAGCAAAAAGAACAGTTTTCCTTGTTCTTTTTCCTATTCTTCCTCTGCCTCACCCTTGGCAGCTTGTTCCAGGAACAAGAGCTCAGGGAGGTGCCACGTCTAGGGACATAGGCTCAGTGGTGCAGCATTTGCCTAGAGTGTGCAAAAGCCCTAGATTCAATCCCCAGTGCTACAAATGTGCCACCCCTCACCCAAGCCCAAATATGAATCCATCCTTCACAGAGAATGAAATGTAATGACCAGAGTGTTGCAGGAAACACCCACACGAACTCTGTATCGTGCAACCCCCAGCACATGCTGCTCTGCGGCCCCTCCACAGCAGCTACGGCAACACAGGGGTCTAAAGTACAGAAGATGGATAAAGAGGTCTGAGGGGAGACCTGTGGGTTGCACTGTGCAGCAATCCCCAGCCCACAACAGCTCACTTACCGTGAATGAGAGACAAAGTCATACACAGGGATTTGGACTGTCTTCCCTTCAGTGATTTCTTTCAATGTTTTCAAGATGAGTTCATTGTCAAAGGCATCTGAAGAAAATCAAATTGTCAAAATGTTTCTTAAACCAATTTCTTCTATAATCACGCTTCTATTTCCTACAAGTGCCCCACACCCCAGAGAGCCACACTGTCCCATGTCATGATTTAGGACTAAAATGTACCCCGGCCCACAAGTCTCATGTTGGGGCCCAGGTAGAAAGGGGACGTCACTGGGGCGTAACTTGGAGTAATCATGTCCTGGTCCCTGCCTTCTCTCCGCATCCTGCCTGACATGCTGCGAGCAGCTCTTCCACTAGGCTTTCCCACCATGCAGCTTCTCAACCCACTGAACAAAATAAAGCTCTTGTGAGTGCTGGGTATTTTGCACCAATAGGAAAGTGACTAATATAGCACCTCAAAAATGATTTCTACCCAAAGCAGAATGTTATAATATAAAAGCTTCCTGGATGTATGAATGAGTTTTGGCAAACTGATTAAGTTTTCCTTCCTCTGATGTTCCATTCTCAGCTTGGACATCTCTTCTTCCTCTGACTCTTGCCGCTGTCCTGGGATTGGCATATACCAACCAGGAAGGTACACACATGCCTAGGGGAGGCCCACAGGCCCCATGCCAAGAAGGCCAGATTACAATGCCATAAGGAACCCACAGTAACAAAAGGAGCAGCCTGCTGAGCTGAGCTCTCAGCAAGGTTCCTCAGGCAGCCACTCAGAGCCCCCATTCCCTTCTGGGCTGGCTGGGCCATGTGCTCACATGTGGGATTGGAAGGAGGGTGTGACACAGGCTGCTGCATGTCAGGAGGCAGGGGGATCGGCCACACTCAATTCGTTCCTGGGGCTGAAGTTCTAGGCTCACCTGGTCACCCTCACAGTCAGCCTTACTCGATACAGTACGGAATGAGCCCAGCACCACATGAGGTGTTTCAAAGCCTCACACCCCACCCCAAAATAACCCTGCAAGGTTATGAATAGGCCCTTATTTTATAGATAGACACACTCAGAAGCGAGCCACTTCCCCATGAGTGAGAGAGAACTAACTGCTATTCCACTCTCCTAGCCAACACACACACACACACACACACAAACCCCAACTCACCCGGGTGATCAAAGTTGAACTGGCCCTTCAAGGCCTTGGCCTTCTGCTCCGAAGTGAGGACGCGGTAGAAGCTATCCTGACTCAGGATGACCACCTGCTTCTGGTGATAGTCCACCTCATTCTGCCCCAGGAGCTGCACAATCTTAGCACAAACAGAAGACTGCAAGGAGAGAAGCGAAAACGTGTATGAGAGAAAGGGAGTGTGATGGAGGGAGAAGAGCCCAGGGTCACTCAGGGGACACACACTCCCTAAGAAAGGGCTGTGGAGGGAAGAAATCAAAGGGTTCTGTCTTGCATGATGGATTAAAAGGCTGCGGGAGAATATGCCTGTCCAGAAGTCAAGTCCTTCCCTCACCGTCCTTAGTACAAGTCGCTACTCCTGAGCACCTGCAGTCACTAGGAGAAAGCAGTGCTAATTTACTCCTCCTGCTTTTGCCCTGGAGCAGAATATGGAGCTAACACACTGAAGTTGTGCTGACAGGCTAGGGGTCTCCGGACAAGGGGTGCCCAGGCAGCCAAGGAACATCCTCAGCCCCCGCACATCTCTATGTGGGCACGGCCAGTGCAGCTAGTTAGCAGCAAGGCCAACATGGTGGCTGCCATCCTGCCTCTGCTGGCTACTTTTCCCAGGCCACAGCCATGGATGACTTCACACAGAGCACCAGGCGGCCTCTGCAGAAACGTGTGCCACTACGCACAGGGTGAGACAGGACAGACACTGCCAATACCAAAAATACCAAAAGCAGCTTAGGCGTCTCCCGAACGCACTCAAGCCTAACATGCTTGGTTGTGGTGCTGGTCCTATCTACAGCTACCCCTCTTTGGCCCCTAGTAGCACGGTGTGTCTGTAAAGGAAAGAATGAGGTGCTCAATGGTTTATTTATCAATTAACTCTTCATTTGGTACAAAGATTAATTTAAAAATATCTGTCAATGTCTGACTCTAGAAGCTGCAAGTGAAGGCTTTTTGTGGAACTTGACCTAATTATAAAAGATGGAAAACTGGCATATTTAGAGCATTCTTGTCTCAAGTTTTGAAGCCTTACATTTGAATTTAATCTGAGCAAGTGGTTTTAGCAAAGGAAAGCCACAGGATTCTTTAAAGTTACAATGCTTATGAAGTTGACTGGTTTGTCTGAGTTGAGAAAAACTGGCTGGTCCTGTTGCACTTGTCCATGCAAATTAAAGTGTTTTGCACAACACCCTCCACTGTACATCCTGTGACACAAACCAAGGAAGAATTCCTGCCGAATCAGTAATATTTGGACACATTTGTTAACTGTTCGAAAATTGCTTTTACTCTGATAAGCATAGTAACATGGATGAGAATTTTAAACTACTTTGTACTATTTTGGGACTGATGACCCCCCCAACAAAAAAAAAAGTAAAAATAGGAAAGGTGCAAAGTGCACAGGACTGAGAATGCTTAAACAAACCAAAGGCTCTATACAATTATAAACTATACATTTTTTAAACATCTAATTCACTTTCCTTAACTGGCATCTGCTTCTTGATCCTAAGGTTACAGAAAGATAAAGTATCTCTTTTACTAGTAGATACAATTACTTCTAGAAGTCCAAACAGAAATGAGGAGATTCATGGAACCAGGAATATGTCCTGTATCATTTAAAACATGGTGTTTAATTTTCAATCAAAAACCATTTTCTCTTTGTAACACGAACAGTAATACCACCACTTCAACCACCACCACCACTACTGCTTGGGGGTTAAAAAAATAAATAAATAAATTCCTTTAACCCAAACAGAACCTAGAAAAGAATATGTACAGTGACCATTAAAATAGGATGAATACGCAGTAACTTTAACTCTAGAAAGACACACACACACCACACACACCCCTCTATCCCCAGGACTAGGGATTAACCCAGGGTCTTCACACCCCAGCCCTTTATTTTTACACCCTCAACCCCTTAACATTTTGAGGCAGGATCTCACTAAATCACTGAGGCTGAACTTGAACTCACAATCCTCCTGCTTCAGGCTCCCAGAATGCACCACAAGTCTTAGCTTGTCATAACACTTAGCCAAGGAATACACAGATTGTTAGTCTGTGGTGCAGACACAAATGACCACCGATGGCCAGCACAGTAACTGACTGCTTAGTGGGGAGCAGGCCAGTGCCAAGGGCTCCTTTACAACCACTCTCGGAGCTCACACCCACTCTCCTCTGTGAAGTGACTTGCGCTGCCTATAATCACATCCCTAGCTACTCTTGACTTCAACCTAACTGAGCAAGAGGTTCAAAGACAAGAGATAAATACACACTAGTGCACAAACAAGGGAAACTGAACCTGCCTTTAAGGCAGTGTACATTTTTTAAATTGTTTCCCTGCTTTTTGGGTCACACTAAAACAGTAAGCCCTTAAAAACCTGTACAATTGTTCGATCATGGCAATGGGTACACGGGTTTGGTTATGCTCTTTTACTTTTGTGTAGGTTTGAAATCTTTTGCACACTAGAGAGGAAGGAGGGCACCTATAGAAGCCCCACTCTGCTGTCAGCAGACGCTCAGTGCCCTCCTCTGGACCTCCCTCGACCTGCAATGGATGACATGGAGCTTTGAGATGGCATCTTGGTCCCTCAAGAAAGCGATTCACTAATGACCAGGGGCTGAGAAAGCAGACAGGCAAACAGACAAGAGCTAACAGAAAGCTAAAAAATGAAATGAGAGCCAGGTGGTAGGGGCCTCCGCCTATAATCCCAACTCTCTTGCCTGTGGCAGGAGGACTGCTGTGGGTTTGAGGCCAGTCTGAACTACACAGTGAAACCTTGTCTCAAAAAGCAAAAGAAAAAATCTAGGAGAGTGAGTGCAACTGTTTTGCTGGACTAAGACTCTTACGATAATATAATAAGACAGATACTCCAAGACTCTACACCCCAGCAGGTATCCAGAGTAGGGAAATGCATGAAGCCAGAGGTGGATGGCCCCGCCAGGGGGTGGGGGATTGGTTCTCCAACAATGCAAATTTGCTTGCCAGGCATGCACACACCTGTAATCCCAGCACTCAGGAGCTAAGGCAGGAAGATCATTGCCAGTTCGAGACCCACCTGAGCTACAAAGTGAGCTCAAGGTCAGCCTGAACTGCACGGCAAAACCCTATCTCAAAAGGACCAAAAAAAAAAAAAAAGCTCACATAACACTGAGAAGTACTTTAAAATGATTAAGATGGTAAATTCTATGTTATATGTCTTTTGACACAAAAATATTCTTACATCCAAAGCTGAGTTTCTTACTGCACACTAGACACTGAGCTCAGCATTTTAAAAGTAGCTCAGCTATTACAACTTTACATGGTGAAATTAGTAGTGTATCAACTCAGCCGACTGCAACACTGAGGCCAGAGAGGTTAAACGTCCTGCTTGAGGTAAAAAGCTATGTGCCAAGATGCCAAACCTAGCAGTCCAAGGCCCAGCTCATCCCTGGGGCCCACCCCCTCTGCCAGTGGCTGCCCTGTGCCAGCTCACCACACTGCCCAGGGAAGCTGGAGTTACACTAGTTTTGCATAATGTCAGCATGCTTCATTCACTGACTCCAGAATAATTCTTCTTTGTGGCAGTCTTGCTACATAGTTCAGGGTGGCCTTGAACTCTGTGCAGTTCCAGTTGGCCACCAGCTCACAGATCCTCACAGATCCTCCAGCCTCAGGCATGCACTACCATGCTCAGTTGGTATACAGAAAAACTGTGTCCTTACCATCGCCCATTCCTGAAGGGGACTGAGGGGCTGCTAAGACTACAGGCTGCTATCTGAACATAGAAGATAAGGTCAATACAAGGAATCTTTAGGAAACAAAGGGGAAAAAAAATAAAAGAATCACCACCAGAGATGCACAGTTTCATCGCTATGCCATTTTGAAGAACTCTCATTCCACTGCAACAATTTTTTCCTAATGAGGAAATTGAACCCCACAGAAGGCATCAACAAACCAAGTTGAACATCTTACTCAGTAGCCACAAAGCCAAGGCTCTAACTACAGTGTTCTGATCCTAAACACATAATGCTCTATTCCCAAACTGTAACAGCTTTGGAATGCACCCCAATGTTCTCCACAAACTTACAACACTCACTCCTAGACTAGAGAACAGTGATCCGGGCAGGAAGCCAGGGAAGGAATTGGCTAGAAATACAATAGTTTTATCCCAAGGCAACCTTAAATTTAACATTTATGTTAAATTTCATAGAACTGTATGTATACAACTGAAAGGCAGGTAAGTGATTTATGTATTGAAAAATACCTAAGGTGGGCAATGAAACACACCTGTAATCCCAGTGCTTTTGGAGGCTGAAATAGTAGGATCACAAGTTCAAGCAAGACCTTGTCTCAAAATAAAAAATAAAAAGGACTGGGGATGCAGTTCAGCAGCAGAGTTATCCCTGAATTTGATCCCCAGTACCACGACCAAAAAAATAAAAAGATAAACATACACACATACACAAAACTATTCTAGAAATGTCCAAGAGAAAGCAGCTGTTCAGAGCCAGTACTATGGGACCACATGGCATGCAGCAGACACACTGAACAATGCACTCTTTCTACAGAGAATCCCCATGCGGGAAGCCCCATGAGTAACCACAGCTAATCACCACGACCTGCCAGTTCCCCAAGGGACAGAGGACGAGCACACACGGGTCCCTGAGCTGCTACAGAAGGCCCCTTCCTTAAAACCACTGTCCCACTACAGATGGTTGGGTCAGCTGGGCACCATCTCACTATGCTGTTTCTACAGGGCATGTTTGCTAGGATCTAAGCCTGAAGGGCCTCTGCTGCAGCTCCAATACTGCAGAGTGGGTGAAATTACATAAGCACCTGCCATGGACCCTCCACCCCCAAGTCCCAACTGCTCAGAACCTGCCCAAGGGGACAGTTCAGCAGCTCCGCCTTCAGGAGAGTTCCTGGCTTAGTATGTTCCTAAAGGATGGGTGGCATTGCATTTTCCCACAGGTCACCTCACATAGAAGTCCAGGCAAAGGCTACCCTGCCCAGCATCTGGCAGCCTGTCTGTCCCACTCTGAGAGCTGCACAGACCCAGAGAGGAGATCTAAGCCATGCGAGTTTGGCTGAACAGAGCCATCAAGCCTCCAGTACACAACTCACTACTTCCTCCTGCCCTTCTCAAAGGGCTGTGGACAGCTCCAAACAAACTCAACCAACCCCATCAGCTGGCTGTGCAAGGAGGCCTTGGCTCCCTCAGACAGGAAGAGCACATCTAGCACCTTTGTCTTCTTCAACTGAGAGCGAGTCACCTCAGTGACTCTTGAGGGTGGCTTGGCCTGTCACCCTCATTAAGTCCCAAGCACACCACCAAGTTATATGGTGTAAGGGAAAACATCATGGCCCCCAGACATGATGTCACCCCTTTGGGGGCAGAGGCCACTCCCCATGAGGCAAGCATGAGAAAGCCAAGGCACCAGTAATTTGCCCTGGGTGAAACTGAGAACAAAGTTCAAAACCTGCTGACTCTATCCCACATCAAACCAGCTATGGGGCAGCAAGAAAGAGGGAAGTGGTGCTTGAACGCCCCACTAGCAGTGGGACACCTACTCTTGGAGTCAGGGACAGGCCCCAGAAGTGCATGTTACTGAGGAACTCTCCCCTCCGCAGCTACACAGACACACACAGGATTGAAATTAGCAACTCACTAAATTGCTGCCTAATAAGGGTCTCTAAATACCAAAAGCAGCCAAAGGTGAATCCAAAACCTGAGACTCCTTTGAGCCCAAGGCCTATTTGTGACTCAACCAGGCCCTCACAACTCAAATGTTCGTTAAACCTGCCACCAGAGCTCAGTGTCTGAATTCATTAGACAGACAAGAGGTTTCAAGGAGTACACAGTATCAGGTATTAAACACAGCAGCACCTCGATAGTCTGCGCACCTCAGTCTTACCCACTATCCTTGACTCCACTTATGCCCCCAGGGATCCCATCATAAGGTACAAGATACTTGGTAGAGATGGCTGGTTGTGTGCCCAAATCTTGATCTCTTGAGTTTTAACTGGGCATATGACATTTCCCAACCTCTCCCACACCACATTCTGAGCATGCTAAATTTTGGTCAATTACATAAGCAGAGGTTGTAAGCAGCAGCTTCCTAGAATCCTTCAATAGTTAATTTCTTGGACCTCTCTACTTATTCCTGTTGACTACAATAAAGACTTGAGATCTGGAGCTAGAGCAGCCAGCTTTCAGCAACTAAGGATGGGAGAAGAAGAAGCTAAAAGGGCCAGAAATTCAAAGGACCATAGTGGTAAGAGTGAAATATAAGCTAGGGCCAAAGTCTGAATGTGCCTCCAAAACCTCAAGCTAAAGCATAGTCACCAGTGTGATGGTGTTAGGAGGTAGACCTTTTAGGAGGTGTCAAGCAGCCCTCACAGAAAAGATTAATGCATTTATGAAAAGATTCAAGGAAATGTGTTCATTTCTTCTGCTTTTCTGCCATGTAAAGATGTAGAACTCACTCCTGCAAAATGAGGGTGCAGCAACTGTTTATCCCCATCTGAAGACACAGCAACAGGGTGCCCTCCTGGAAGCACAGAATAGCTAGCACCTTGAGCCTGGACTACCCAGCCCCAGCACCAGAAGAGCAAAATCTCCATCCTTCACAGAGTACACAGTATCAGGTATTATGGTACAGCAGCACAGTCTGAGACAGTGAGACCAACCATCCTGCTTGAACCCTGTTACTGGAGGTTTTCTGCCACTCTGAAGGGAAAGGATCCTAATCTGAGGCCAGTACCCCACTTCCCAGCACGTAGGGTCTGTGTGAATAAATGTCATCTTGCCCACAGGGACACCACCCTGCCCTGGCTGGGAGCTGCTTTCAGCACACCAGGAACCACAAGCAGCTCCTCACCCAAGCAGTTTGCAGGTGAGTTTGAAGGCAGGCAGAGGAGCCCCCCTGGGCACCTCAGCACTTACCAGCTGCTATGTATGTACCCCACAGCGTCAGAACAAAGTTGCAGAAGCTCGCAGCTTTCATTCCTGCCCTGGAGTGGGTGCAAACAACGTAGGTAGTCTGGCCTAAAAGCCCAGATCTTAAACTGCAGCTGAGAAATGTCTGATGATTAATATTCATCAAAAGGAACACATTCCTAGAACTTTTTGGGGAACTGACCAACTCATGAAACTCTACTGCCAGCAAAGAATTCTTCAAAATTCACTTGTATAGCTGGACATGGTGGCACATGCCTGTAATCCCAGCACTCTGGGAGGCTGAGGCAGGAGGACTGCAAATTAAAATCCAGCGCAGGCAATTTATGGAGATGCTGTCCCAAAAATAAAGGAAGGTCTCAGAATGTAGCTCTGTATGAAAACCCTGGGTTGAAATCCCATTAGTGGAAAGAAGTGGGGGAAAAGCCACTTCTAGATTCCTAAAATTACATGTTTCTGCTCTCTTTAGAGTCAGCAGCACTTAGGTACTAAGCAGGCTCAGAAGCAACTGAGAGATGGCACACAGAGCACACCATACACCAGGAAATGTCAGAAGGATGCCACACACAGTCAGCCCTCTGGGTCTCAGACGGAGATTGGGTCTAGGAACTCCACAGATAGCACAACCAAAGGATGCTCAGGTCCTGTGTATAAAATGGCGCAGTACTGCATACAACCTGTGCACATCCTGTCTACTCTAAAAATCATCTGCACATTGCTCATAATATCTAAATTATAAATGCTACATACACAGTTATACTATATTGTTTAGAGAATAATAAAGCCCATACATAGTACAGATACAGTTGTTTTATGGTTTTTTAAAATTTTATTAGTATACTTTGCAATACATAATGATTACATTTATCGTGGGGAGCTTGTCCACACATAATATTAATATTTTCAATCTAAAGTTGCTGGGAACCATGGCTGCAGACTCAATAGATACAGGGGGCGAGAGTAACCCTCACACCAACCTGTGACGGGGCCTTCTCATGATCCTCATCTTATGTAACAGGAAACTGAGTCACACACAGATTAAATGACTTGGCCCAAGATCACACATTTGGAAAACAGCTGAGGCGGCCTCCACTCATGGGCTGGCTCCAGGATGTGTGCTTGTGCTGTTCAGCAACATGCTGCCTCCGCTTGTGGCAGAAACCCCTTCCCAGGACTCTCCAGGGTGCTGACAAGCTCCCTGCTCTCCCGCTTCACCGGGCACAGCAAGAGCCCTGCCAAGGGTGCACCGGTAGGAAGAGACTCCCAGTCAGGCTCTGTGATCCCCCTTGTGGCTTATGCAAACCACTTGCTTGCTGGGCCCCTTGAGAAGTCAACTGCTCTGATACATATTTTAGTAGGAAAACAGAAAGCTAAGTCCCGGCTGCTTCCCTACAGTGAGACCCTTCACTGGTAGAAGGGATCTAAGGACATTCTTAAGGTGTCTGGGAAGCACACGCAGGTTTAGTGAGAGAAAGGAGCAGCTGCGATGTTTCTGACCTTAGCCCAATACAACTGCTACACTGGAGAGGCTACTGTGCCAGATCCTTTCAGAAAGCAGAATCAGGGGAGAACCACAACCTCTCCCCGCCCTGCAGCAAGCTCACAAAAGATCAGGGAAGACTAAAGGACCAGGAGCAAACAGGAGGGGAGAGAGGGAAGACTGCAGGCTGGCGTAAACACCACAGCTATACCCACTTGAGAGAGGTGCTCAGCACAAAGGGAGACAAAGCAGTCCAAAAACTATAGTTTTCTGTCACCTTAACCAGTGTGTGTCTCGCTGCTTCAGTAACACCACAGCCTGGTAGACAGATCACACCCAGCAACAGCAGACCATGAGGCAAGGAAGGGCAGCACCTGGTGGCAAAATAGCCCTCACCGTGGAAGGAAGGTCATTCTGTAGCTGGGCACGATGGCCCGCATCTGTAATAGCAGCACTCTGGGAGGCTGAGGCGGGAGGACTGCAAGTTTATGTCCGGCTACTGTCTTAACAAGACCATGTCTCAAAATAGAAGTTTTTAAAAGGACTTGGAGATGTAGCGTAGAGCCAAGGCCTGGGTTCAACCGCCACAACAAAAAGACTAATGGCCACCTATTTTCTGTTTTTTTTTGTCCTCTTAGAATTCCAGAAATTCTGTGTCTTGACTTTCCATTTTTCCCCCCTCATAAACCAACTGTTAACTAATAGCAAATTGGGATAAGGTGAATATATTTGGGGGATGGGAGACCACAGGACAGGCATGACTAGCCTGGACATAGCAAACTGAACTGTTTACCCTAGCCCCAAATACATGACCATTCCCTGAATTCCAGAACCTTAGTATATGACTGCACTTGGAAAAAAGGTTTTTGTGGGCTGGGTATAGAGCTCAGTGACACAGTGCCTGCCTGGCAAGCGCAAAGATCCTAAATTCAATTCCTGGTACCAAAAAAAAAGTTTCTTAAAAGAGAAAAAGGCATGGTGGCACACACCTGTAATCTAAGCACCCAGGAGGCTGAGGCAGGAGGATCATTACGAGTTCGAGACCAGCCTGGGCTACAAAGTGAGTCCGAGGACAGTCTGAACTGCATAGCAAGACCCTATCTCTAAAAAAATAAAAAGGCCTTTGCAACGTAAAAATCTTGATAAGTCATACTGAATTAGGAAAACGAAAGGGGAAAGATGCAAAGATACCGGGCAAAAGTAACACGAAGACAGAGGGGAAACAGGAGGCTGAGTCCCTGAAGAGGGAACAGCAACTTCTGGCTGGCAGGCAGGCAGGCAGGGAGCAAGGTGCGTTTCTCCCTCTTGTCCTCCAGGGGACCCAGCACTTCCAGATGCCCAGATTTCGGTTTTCTGGCCTCCAAAGGGAAGAGAATAAATCTGTGTTGCTTTAGGCCACAAGTGTGTAGTAGTGCACCTGCCATTTTTAACGGATGCGTTCAATTTCTCTTGTAATCGCAGCACTTTCTTCAACGTCTATTTCTGCACACTGCTGCTTGCAGACTGGTTTTCTCCCCTTCCAGTGGATATGTCGGTGAAGATGTATCACTTCACTTCGCGATTTCTTTTTGGCAGTTTTCCTGGCACTTCCTGTTTGCTCTAATAGTAAACTGCTGCTCTCCAGAATATGGGAGCATCTCCTTCATCAAATATCCTCGCTAATGATTGTTGCAAGCACTGAGCAGACCTGAGGAGCTCCAGACTTGGTCTACTGTTTCCTTGGACACTAAGGATTTGCTCCCAGATCCAGCAGTATGTATCAGTAGCCATTATTATCAGGCTGCACAAGTGGAAGGTGCTTCTTTATAGAGTTTCTGTGTTGTCACAGAAATGCCATCACACACTATGGGTAAGATGCAGTTTTTAAGAGCAAGATGGATGCGAACTTGCCAACCACAAGGCCTAAGGGCAAAATGTGGGCCCCTTCACTCTCGGGGGTGGTACGCAGGACCTGGCTTGATCCCTGGCTGCTCAACCACACCAGGAACATCTCACACAAGCCAACCTAAGTGTTAGCTCCCTTACTGCAAATTTAAGGACTTCCATTTCACTGAGAAGCTGGAAGGATGAGTGGGCAAACATGCATGAACCAGTGGAAACCCAAAATGTAAGTTCAGTGGACACTTAATACTCCTCAAATTCCCATGTCACACATCATTCCTGCGAAGTGCATCAGGAAACTTTCCTTTAAAAAATTGAGAATCTCACCATGGTTCATGTCCCATATTTCCTTCACATTTATGTAACTGTGGCTGATGTGTACTTCACGATTAAAACAAAACACCACTGCAAGACACCAATGAGCACAAGATTGTGTTCCAGGGAAGAAAAGGCATCCATGTCACGTGGTGCAGAGCCCACTGCCCTCTCATGGACCACCACTTCTACCCCCTCTGTTCAGCGCCTTTCCCATCCTTGGTAAAAAACCACTGCACAATTTAAAATAGGAAGAAATGAACTTCTTATGTAACAGATCTTTCTGTACATTTCCTCAAGAAGCAGGGTGTGCATCCCAGACAATAAACCTAGGTGAGCCTGAAGTTCAAGGGAGTCAGAACCAGAGCTTCACAGAACAAAATTCATGTTCTATCTATCTCCATCTTCTTTTTATCTTGTTTCACCTAAAACCAGTTTTTAATAAAAGGTAAACTGGTAAGATAGAAAGCTATCCTCTGAGAATGGAATCGCGAAATTAAAGTTACAAAACTGCAGTTAGTGAGCATCACAGGCTTATGCTGAAATCAAGAACTAAAGGGAAGAGTGAGATTGGACAGAAACACTGAGGTGTGAGATAAAGTCATGGAGAAATGAGTAGTGACGGAGGGCTTCGGTATTAGATGATCTGAAAGCAGTAAGGAGGGAGAATGTTCCGCAGGTAGTAAAAAGCAAGACTGTTAAAAACAAATACAAATAAAAGAAACACCTGGTTAAGCCCTCCCCAGAGCTCACCATCTGGCAAGCAGTTTTCCAGACACCTTCATAAGTGTATGTGGCAGCTGGTCACTAAGACAGAGGCCACCAACTCCTTCCCTCCCAGTAGGGGCGAGCCATTCCTCTTGTGAGGAGTAATGTCTATCCATATGCCAGCGTATCTGAAGGTAAGTTTCCCATTTCTTGATAGATTCTAGAATTCTGTAATCTGCCCTTCCCTTAATCATTAGATATTAGTGATGTTAGTCACTAGACATGAAATTCTGATGTTTTCTTTCTGTCTTTGTTTTGTAGTTCTTAATCTGGTCTTTCTATTTAACTCAGTATTTTATAAATATCTTATTCTACCAATATGGAATTTTTCAAGAGCGTTACTAACTTTTTCAAAAATGCCTGCAACACAAAACAAAATTTTTAAATACAAAAAAAAAATTAAAAAGTAAATTTGAAAAGACTAAACATATAAAAAGCTTCAACATAAGGCAAAATCCACAAAATATAAATAAAATAGGGTGTAAAATCTGCCTCTTGGCTAGGGGTGTAGCTCAAAGGCACAAGAACCTGCCTGGTAAGTGCAAGGTCCCGAGTTCGATTCCCAGTACCCAAAAGAAAAAAACATCTGCTTCTTTCACACCCTATCTACCAAGTGGCCTCCCTTGCTGGCCACTTCTCAGGCTGCCACCATTTTCACTTTCCCATGCATCTTTTGAGAGGCTGGAAGGGTGAGTGGGTAAAAATGCATGTTAATCTTTGTATCCCTGGGCATATAGAGACGTTTCACACATGTACACCCATGCTATCTACACCTTCGTCTGCTTATCCAGCTCAAAAATACACCACCAGTACTTTATTTAAGACTGCTTCTTTCTGAAGTTCTTTGTAGCATTCCTTTGTATGAAGGAATTACAGCTAGCCCTCCATTGATGGCCATTTAAATTTGCCTAAATTTTCTACAATAAACTTCAGATATGGACATATATATGTGATTGTGAATTTTGGTTTTTTGATTTGGTTTGACATTCTCATCCTGTACTGGCAACCAAGCCCAAGAAGTGCTGAGCTATCTCCCTGTTCACTTTTTATTCTGAGACAGGGTCTTGCTAAGTTGCTCAGGCTCACCTCAGCTTCAAGCTGGCAGTCTTCTTGCCTCAGCCTCCCACATAACTAGGATTACAGGTGTACACCACCACATACAGCCGCATGTACATAGCTGTAGGATACGTTTCCAGTTTGCCAAAGTAAAGAATCAATGCTGTATATTTCCATCATCTGAGGCAGCCTCCTCCATCAGTTCCCAGATGCCATATGCTTGATGGTATTTAACTTCATTTGCTTAATTTTGCTTATTATTTGAATTGTTTTTTATGTAAATAGTTGCATAATTTCATGTAACTAATTGTCTGAAACTAGTTTCTTGAAATCCTATCTTCACCTCTATAATTAGTCTTTATCAGTTTTTGTTATTTTCAAAAGCTCTTTATATATTAAGCAAGTTGGGCTTTTATCATTTGTATTAAAAGTCTTTCCAGTTAATTCTATTTATTTTTAAACATATGTTTCTCAGAGCATGTCTGTCACTCTTTCTTTTTGAGACAGCGTTTCACTCTTAAGTCCAGGCTGACCTGGTGGATCTTGTTCTTTAATTTATGGTATTCCTTTATTGTTCTTATTTAGAAAAACTTTCTCACTTGGGCACTTTTTGAAATTCCAGCTTTTTTTTTTTTTTCCTTTTTTTCCCCCAGGTTTCTCAACATCATGCTTTCTCTAATCCTCAGGGACTCACTGTCCTTGGTGTCCACCTCCTGCCTTTCACTGCCTGGTCTTACCCAGATCAAATGAGGCCCACAAGAGGGCACCAGCCCAGCAGCTGCCTGAACCGTGACAAGATAGGCCAGACACCAGAGAGGGAAGAAGGCAAGCAACGGAAAGGAAATGAGATCTGACCAGTAGACTGAAACTTCCTGTGCATATACAAAGGGTTGACAGACAGATCTTGCAGCTGCGTCCCTGTGGAAGTCATCAGGAAGGAGATGGAGGATCTCCTTTCAGCCCTACCGCTCACAGCTGCACACGTGCTAAGAGCTTTCTACCCTTTTGAGGAGCAGACATCTGAAGCGAGCCTGGAGTACCTCACACACAAGACTAGTCAGGATTTCTGTCCCCAAATGCCTGTTAGTAAACAATACCACACAGAAATGAAGTAGCACAGTGAATGCCATGTTTTTCTACTCTGACCCTGATAATCTCCCTCAACCTGTCCTAAAAGGGCTCCAGCAGAGGCTCCCAGGAAAGGCTCCTGGTCCTGTGCCATCCATCATTGTGGCCTCCTACATCATTCAAGCAGAGACCTCCACCAAACGCTGAGCCTCAGAGAGTCCTCTGGGGACCAGCTGGGCATTTTCCTTCACATGTTAAATTATCCTTCAACAAACGGCACTGAGAGCACTAAGCAGCTATGGTGGTTTGAATCATATTAAGTTTGAGGGCCCTTCGAAAGTTTACGCGTTGAAGTTTGTTTCCAATCAGTGTTCAGCAGTGGAAGAGGACTGGACGGTGAGGACTCTGACCTAATCCTTTGCACACTACCAGGCTACCAGGCTCCTGGGAGGTGGTGAGAACATCAGAGGCCTTGGAGGAAGTAGGTCACTGGGGCGAGCCCTGGAAGGGTGTATTTTGTCCCCAGCACCTTCCTCGTTCTCTGATTCCTGACAGCCATCAGGTGAGCACCTTTGCCCCACTACGCCCCTTCTCCATGAGGCTGCTTACCACAGGCACCCATGGGAGCCAAGTGGCCATGGTGGACGGACAGCTCTGAAATGAAGAGCCCTAGTAAATTCCACTGCCCACAAGCTGATTTTCTCAGGGGTTTTGTCACAGCCATAGGACATTAGACCAACACACTGGACACATCATATATAAAAAATTAACTACAAATGGATCAAAGAACTAAAGAGCTAAAGCTATAAAACATTTAGAAGAAAACACAGGGATAAAAAAAGCATCATGATAAAGGATTGGGCAATGATTGCTTGGATATGATACCAAAGCCACAGGCAACAGCAACAAAACAGGTAAGATAGATTTCACGCATCAAAAGGCACTATCAAAGAAAATCC
>PVLD010017288.1:0-42357 GCA_004027595.1 Dinomys branickii | reverse complement strand
GTGGGAATGCAGACTGGTGCAACCACTGTGGAGAGCCGTTTGGAGATTTCTCAGCAAACTAGGTCTAGAGGTTCCATTCAAACCAGCTATTCCTCTTCTGGGTATTTTCCCAGAAGATCTGAAAACATCACATCACTCTGATATATGTGCACCCATGTTTATAGCAGCACAATTTGTAATAGCTAAAATGTGGAAGCAATCCAAGTGTCCATCCACAGAAGACTGGATTAAAAAACTGTGGCATTTTTATATAATGGAATATTATTCAGCTATAAAGAAAGACAGTTTTGGAGACTTTGTAGGCAAGTGGTCAAAACTGGAGTCCATACTCATAAGTGAAATAAATCAGTGATACATGTGCAGGCAACATATTGTATCACTGGTGTAAGAACCTGAGGGTGGGAATATAAACTAAGAGACATGAAGGAAATCTGTTCTAAAACAAAGAACAGATGGGACAAGGGAAATGAGAAAAGAAAGAGACAAAAATGTCTGTATGTATATATGAATAAACATATATGAAGGAGGGCTAACATGGTTCTACTATTGTATTGTATCACTTAATGCTAAGGAATAATTGATGACGGGTTACTTGATCAATCTTGTATGTCTGTATGTGCTATCCTGAACACACACTTGGAAGATATCAATATGCAAAGCAGCAACTATTGGTGTTTTTTTTTTGTTTTGTTTTCTTTTTGTTTTTTTTTGTCTTTGGTTTTTTGTTTTTTGTGTTTTTCTGTTGTTGAGAGGATTAATTGTCTGACCAAGTTTGCATGTCTGTATCTGGTTTCATACATATACACTTCAAAGATATCAATGGGTAAAGCAACAACTACTGTTGAGTCCATGTCACCTTGTCTGTAGATCAGTTTTGATTGTACTATTTTTGATGCTAATTTGTGTCTGTTAATATGTTTTTGTGCTTTTATTTTTTTAAAAAGAAAAAAAAAAAAAGGACACTGAAATGTCTGAGAAAATGCCACCAGCAAAGAAGGTAGTTCTTGGATAACTAAAGTGATTGTCACAGTGAACTACCTCTAGTCACTCAAGGGAGCTTTCTAGTGAATAACTGAGAAGTTATTTATGTATACCTTGCAGGTAGTTTTATTATGGGCAGCAAACCATAGAAAGGATGGTATGAAACCTGTCCTTGGTGTTAGCTTAAGTGCTTGGTGTCAATACTTTGGTCCTAAGAGGCATTCAGATTAGCCTCAGCTCATTGGCCAGGATTGTTATTTATTTACTTTTCTTTTTTGAGATAGGGTCTTGCTATGTAGTTCAGGCTGGCCTTAAACTCATGGCAGTCCTTCTGCCTCAGCCTCCTGACTAGGATTACAAGCATGCACTACCATACCCAGCTGCCTAGGATTGTTATTGTTCACATAATTCCCTTGGACTTCTTCCCTGTTGACCAAGGTGGAGTCTGTGTAATCATTAGCATAACCTGCTGTGTCTGGATCAATATTCTGATTAACCTGAAAGGTCAGTGCAAACACTAGGGTGCCAACCTTTTGCTGATGGGAAGAGGATCTAGGGATGGAGGGAGAGGGGAAGGGAGGGGAAAGGAAGAGAAGTAAGAATGGCGAAGATTCTGTATGTATGCATACCATCCCCCCCCATGAAAGTATTTACTACGTATCACAAACATGCACCCATGTATATATAGAAAGGTCAGTGCAAGCACTCAAGGAGAAAGCCACCTGGTTCTCTGAGTAGACCTCTAAGGGATACAGCTGGGTTCAAGACTACAAGCTGCTCTTATCTGGTTACTTGGAATAGGTTGATACTGGCTTTTATTAGATGCCATGTGAGACAAATTGAATGGATTTAGTCTCAGCTTCCCCTGATCTTATTAAGTGGAGTGGCCAGCAGGGTAGTGTAATCATGCACAGTTCTCCAGGTGACAAGATCTGAGAACAAGGAGCAGGTATTATTGGAGACAGCTTTGTCTGGGTGTCTTGCATTTCTTCACAGCTCAGGAGTAAGGCACTCACTTCCCCTTTGGTTGGTCTCGTCCCAAGGATGCTTATACGGAGACTAACTTTGCAAGAGACTAGCTTCTGCTTCTATTCAAATGATACATTTGCTTATAGTCTTAGAAGATAGTGTCTTTAGGGTCTTCTGGTAGCCTAGAGCAAAGGGCAGCATTGCTTAAATCCATTATAAAAGATTTGCATTCCCTAAGCTCAGGATTCTTCCTATTGTGTGTGCAAAAGTCATGGCTTTTCTTCTGGCATGCCACACCGTGGGAACTGAGGTTTGGGGAACTGGTGCAAAAAGGATGATACACTGGCTCCTACTGCTTTGAGTAGAAAGGTAATCTTTCATCTTTGACTCAGGACTCTCACATTTTCTACAGGCTAACTCATTAATTTGTAAGAAGGGTAAATTCTCAGACTCTGTTAACTTCCTGACACACTCCATCAGTCACCACCAACAGTTGGAGTTGGTACATGAGATGAATCCAATTTTCTATCCTCGCATCAGATCCTATGAAGAGGGCGGTGGGCATGTAATAGATCACAGAAGGGCTGGACTAGCATGTCAACAACAGTGGAGGTGGTTGGGGAAGAAGGGGTAGAAAATCACTGAGTATGGCCACAGCAACGAGATCTTAGATAACTTTGTCCTCAGGTGTGCTACAGAGAGCTTTCACTTAATATGAAATAGGACTTAGCCCTGACTTCTTCCCTTTGTATTTAATAAGAGTAGTTTTGTTGGATCTGTCTTCAATCTTGCTAAAGGTTGGCCAGTTTGCCATGATAACATTCAGGAAAACTTACTGTCTTGTTTGAGCCTGTTTTTGTGTTCCTTTCTCTTTCCCAGGTTCTCTTTTTACTTCAGGAAAATCTATCTTCATGGAATAGCCCCTTAATGGTTAAGGTTGATTCAAATTAGTATTGTTATTTTTCTTGGAGAACATTCATTAAGCCTTAGCTGTAGTTTTGCAAGGAATGGCTTTCATACAAGGATGATATCTACAGCATTTTAGAGCAAGCAGAGACATTGTGAGATTTCCTGGTGCCTTTATATTGTACTGTGCAAGCACACCTCCAGCTTCACTATCTGATTGGGAGGGTGCTGATGGCTGACTCCATGGTGCTCTTGTCCCCATAAGTAGTCCTCAGCCTCCTCAAATAAAGCTGGACTAACCTAAAACTGTAAAGAAAATGGATCTAAGAATATGTCACCTTTTAAAGTATTTTACAAATCTCCCCTGACTGGCATAACTCAAACCTTAACTTTCATCCTGAGGGGCTCTTTCCAGAAACTTATAGATCATCTGAAAGAAGACTGTGAAGCAAACTTCTCCTAATTAAATGGGCCCATTTTTGAAGAAATGAGAGTGATTATGTCAGAGATTAATTAAGATTGCTAAAGGTGATACTAGACCAGAACCTAAAAGTTCTCATACATTTCTCTCCCCTGGATGAGAATGTGCACATCATGGGCAAAAGGACATCATGGGCAAAAGTGAGTGAGGTCGTTGCCTTTTACAGGTCAGTGGTGCCCTTTCATTTTGTGGTGGTGGCAGGAAAAGGAAGTCTTCACTGCCTTCATGTTTGGAGTATGTGGCACATTCCCTAGGGCAATATGAAATACCATCTTAATGAATTAGTGTGAAACGTGATGCTTATCAGGGTCATGTACAGAGTGCCCGGAAGACTGCTGCTACTCCTCCCAGTAACATCAGAACCACCAAGGAAAGCGGTTAACCTCCAATATCTCATTTCTAAAGAGTTATCAGCTCTGAAAGATTCAGGGGAGGAATGCCCTTGAAACTACTGCATTTTTATTTTCAATTAGGAAAAAAACATACTGTCCTCTGGTCTTTAAAAGCTCTGGGGCTTTTGCGCTGGAAATAATGGATCCTGAAACAGCACAGGAGCCGGACTTTTCTAGTGGAATGTGACTCTGAGGTCATGTGGAAACCAGGACAAGGATCAGGAGCAGGCTTGTGAGGCTCGGTTCCCACTCTTTCCTCCTGCCTGGGAGTCAGCAGTTTGGAAAGCGCTCTATTCTTCCACAGTGATTGGTGTCTTGGTTACTTTTCTCTCATTGCTGAGATAAAATACCTGACACACAGAATTAAGGAAAGGTTTATTTAGCTCACAGTTTGTGGAGGTTTCAGTCCATGCTAGGCTGGCTCCAAGACAGAGTGGCACACGGCAGAGCGGAGCAGTTCGTGGCAGCAGGAAACAGCAAAAGCAACAAGAGGACAAGGGGAGGAGCTGCAGCAAGCCATTTGTTTCTCTCCTTTACATTGTATGCAAATTACCTGCCCTAGGGCAGGTGTAGCACTCACACCCATAATCCTAGCATTGGATTATGGACCAATCAAAAATCTAGAAGCCTGCCCCATGACTGCAGGCATGAGGATTTGGGGAGACATGCAGACCCAAACCATAACAACTGGCTTCCCCACAGGAGAGGGCTATCTTTCCCTGGCTTTCTTGTGTGCTTGGACTGCTTGAGGAGGATGCTGTGCCCTGTGCTTCCTAATAGAAGTAATTTACTCAGGTATATAGCTGTTAGGTGCTGGGCCTTTCTTTGTCCCAAAAGGTAAATCTCTATTAGTACAGATCAACTGTATTAATCACATTTTCATCTCCAGTGATTATTTTAGAAATAAACATATGATGCTATTCTAGCCAATGAACTAGAAGTGGAGTTTGTGTTGGGTGTGTTTCTGAGAATATTTCTCTTTCTCTTAAAAAGAGGCACAAAAATGATGTCCTCTGTCTAGGCCTCCTGGCGGTGCTGTGTAAGGGTGAGACACTTGGAGCTGCAGCAGCCACTTGCCACCATGAGAACTCAAACCTTAAAACAAAGGACAAAATGCTTAGGATGGCAGAGCCAAAGATGGGTGGGAAAAATCTGAGTCCTGGATGACATGCTCGAACCATGGAATTGTTCTGAAAATGCCCCAGTTCCAAACTTCACGTTATGCATGATAAATGGCCTTACTGTCTAAGCCTTTTTGAGTTGTGTGTTGTATCCCAAGCGGCTAAACAGACCCTGAGCTGAGATAGTCACCCTCTCTCCTTCCCCTTTCCTGTTTCCTCACCTTGCTCTCCTTTAGGAAGCTGTTTCCTAACAGCCAGTTGTACCTGCAAGCTCAAGCACCCAGGTAGCTACCACAGTGGGTGTCTTGCTTTGAGAAAGTGTTTAGGAAGGTCCCCCAAGCTCCCGTAACCTCCTGGGTGGCTCAGAAGGGAGCACCTTTAAACTAGCAAACTAACAAATGGCAGATTCTTTCTTCCTTTGGGCTGGAGCAAGATGTTCATGAAATTTCAGAGAAAGGACAAGGGCCTGGGCTCTTTGGCAACACAGCACACCTCACTGTGGCTCATTTTCATTTGCCTTTTCTGTCTGGTGCTCTGACTGGGGACACGGTGTCTCACACTGCAGGATTCTTCTTAGTTGGTACTTCTCACCTGGGGATAGGGATTAGGTCACTGTAAGCATGAGAAAACCTCAAGACATTTTATTTCCTAATGCTTTTTGAGTTTTCTTCCTCAAACTAGAAAACCAAGAAAATAAAACCCCCTGCATACTTCTGAACTTTTTTCTTCTCTAGTCTTCCCATCTCTAAATTTATCAAACATGATAATTTTATGAGCAACCAAGTTATACATAATACATTTATGTTCTTAAATGTATCAAGTGATTTTAGATCTGCAAAGGATGCTAAAAAACAAGAACAGATAGTGTCCAATTTGTTAATTAATTTGGGAATGTTATGTTTTTAAGTGGGTTGCCTGAACATAGCATGCTTTTTCATATAGAAACAGCAGTGGTTGAGTTCCAAGTGTGGTCCACGAAACCCCACATAATCCACAGTGTGCTGTAGCTTTGTTATTTACTAACTATATTAATAAAGTAGTGCTTGCTGAGTATCTTCTGTATGCCAGGCTCTTTATGCTGATCTTTATGTTATCTCAAATATTTAATTCTCACAAGAACTCTATGTCAAATGCAATCAAAACTCAGATAGGTTGGCTAACTTGCCCAAGGGCACACAGCATGTATATGATAAAACTAGGGCACTGTGGTCTCCCTGGCCCCAGAGCTGGTTGTTTTCATAGTCACCCTCCCCTCCCCATGGAGCTCAGTTACCATCTTCAAAACATTTCTATGGGAAAATGCATTCTGAATCCCATCCACGATGCCAAGAGCTCATCTCTCAGCCCTGGCAACTAAAACACCATGTTGCCATTCCAAATTTCCTATTTTTCTCCACAGTAACAAAGGGGTGTGTGTGTGTGTGTGTGTGTGTGTGTGTGTGTGTGCGCATGACATGATAGAAAAAGAGGATAAATCAGTGTGAAAAGTTGGCCTAGTGTGAACCCTGTGCCGGACAGCCCGTGTCCCTTTCTGGCTTCCCCATCCTCGGGCTCCCCTCACCCCTCGGAGTGGCTGAGCTGGACCTCCTGCACCCACTGCTCATCGTGTTCCTGTTGCTTTTACCGTCTGTTTAGAGACCAAACATGGACACAGGCTTGATAAAGGGGCTTGGTGATCTCTTGAATTCTAGCTTGGATGAGAATTTCATTTGGTAAACATTTGATCAAATGTGGTTTTCAAACAAACAGTGAGATTTCTGATGGCCCTTTCCTCCTCCCAAGTGGCATTCCAGGGGCTGAGGACATCATAGCTTCCTTCGTGCCTCATCTCACTCACTCACTCCCCTCAGCCCTTGTCTCTGTCTCTAGACCAGCTGTCCTTTACCCACGGGTTACTCACTTCTTTCGCTAAGACTTCTGTAAGTGTTGTGAACCCTGTAAATTCTGTCCATCTGTCTTAGCGCCTCCAGTTGGCCTGTATCTCACCCAATGTGCTGTCATGGTTTTGTATTTTAAAAAATATTCCAGCCAGGTTTTCTTGTAGTTTCCTTTGATAGCAAGTTCAACCCCCCCCCTTCTTCAAAAGCAAGTCCTAATTTCTCCCGTCACCCTGCAACTCTCTTGTTATGCATGCTTTACAGCTACCAGGAAGACCTTCAGCTATCCTTCTTACCTTTGATTATTATTAATATATGTTGAGGGTTCATTAGTTTATACAATATTTTGGACCTGGTATCCTGCTCGTTTTCCTTGCATTTCTTGGATTTTCACCTTCATTTCAGCTCTCCTTACCCAAGGGAAAAAGAAGTCAGGAAAAGCAAAACACAATGCCTGGACCAAGGGAAGAGCTTGCAGCTGATGGACTAAGAGGAGAGGCTTCTGACCTCTGTGGACGTCCATGCTCCCATTTTCACAGATAGTTGGGAACTGGCTTTAGAGAGTGGAAATGACATGAAAAACAAAATAGAGAGACATCATTAGTGTAATTGACACTGAAAATACAGATAATCTGATAAATGCTTGGCTAAGAAATTATCTAGGATTTTTAGGAAGGAATAATTTAAAATGATTGCCAATATGAATGAAAAGTGTCCCCCTTGGGAACTGAGCATCCACTGTCTCCACAGACCTTCACTGCCATTAGTTGATTAATTAATTCATTAACACCTCATAGAGCACAGGATATTGACTCCATATGGCAAGGAACAGGCAGTTTGATTTCTCTAGAAAATTTCTCTTCTACAAAAGCACAGAAATAGTAAATAATTAAGCTCTGGGCTGCCTTGTTGTGATCTTTTATTGATCAAGGCAGAGATTTGAGAGTAGGAAGGCTTTAGGCACTCGCTCTAACCTGACTCTATTTACCCTGTGATGACATGTTACTGGGAGACGCTTGTTCTTATTATAAAGCCTTTAAGGAAGAAAACAAGCCCACAACATGTGTATGGCTTGAGTTACTTCTGTCTGAGGTTAATCGCCCCAGTCTCGAAGAGCGAACATTTTCTGGTGGACTCCCAGGAGGCTGGGGGAAGCGAGATGACGAGTGTGCTGCCTGCTGCCTTCTGAGTCCTGGCTTCATTAAGCTGGGTTTTAATGCCTTTTTCCCCCCTAGTAAAGCTATTAGGACAATGACTTATCATTGTGCTGCTCAGAGAGACCTCCAGGGAATGAAGGTGGGGGCCTGAGTGTGGATCAATGACAGAGAAAGCGGCCTGAGTCTTTTGCAGGGTGAGAGTTTTGCTGCTTCTCTTCCTGGGCACCATGTGGGCCCTGGCTCTCATCCTTGCTCACCACCCAGCAAACATTTCCTTCCCCGACCCTCCAGGGTGAACCCAGTGCAGGGAAAGCCAATGGGTGGGATCAACAGCTGTCTCCTCCTCCAGTCCCTCCCCCTCACCTCCTTCAGTTCTCTTCAGTCCTTTCTTCCTCTACTACCCTTTCTCTTTTCTGCAAAGCTTCTTGAAGGAATGACCTCTACCCACTGTCCCCACAGTCTTACTTCGTGGCACCTCCCAACTGGAACTTTCATGCCTCCTTTGGTGCTGTCCCTGGGTGATAAAGCTTGCCTCACTCCTCTGCATGGAAATCTAATGGACGCTGTGAGTTACCTTTTGCTGGGACATTTGGAAATTGTCCATAACTCTCCCTTCACTATCCTCTACTTTGAGTTTTCTGGCCCCTCTTCACAGTGTTTTTGTGCTTGTTCCCTGGAGACAGGCACAAAGACATGACCCTCAGCCCCCTCTGAAAAGGGGGTTGTCACCTAATCGAGGCTTCTTCAGGATTCTCCTCACGTTTGGGCTACAGTCTTGCAGTTCCTGATTAGTCCCCTCTAATGATTATGGAAGGCTCATCATTTCTCACTGCACTGGGACCCTCTAATAGGAATCTCTGCTCCCTGTTGGGTGGTAGAGGCTGCCAGGTATCTTGCAGTCTGACCACTTTCCTGCCCCGTCTTGCTTCTGCCTGTTTCCTTTTTCCAGTGCTGCTCCCCAGTAAAACTCTCAGTCTCATAACTCTGTCTCAATTTCTGTCTCCTGGAGGATGAAGTGACTCATTCCTTGTCCTCTTTAGTTGCTCCTACTTCTTGTCAGCATCTTAGATAGTACTTCAGAAGTGTTGGTCTAGGCGTCCTTTCCCCCTTCACTTACCCTTTGTTGTTGGTCATAGCCTTTTTCTCCTCAGTATCATTCACACTGCCCCACAATGACAACATCCAAGTGTCTCTCTCGGATGTGTCTCTCCCCAAGCTTCAAGTCTGTGTATCTCTGCTTTGCTGGTCTCTCTTTGGATGCCTGGTGAGTAACTCAAACATGTTCAAAACAGAACTCACCCACCCAAACCCCTTATTCCATGACTGAAGAAAACAGTCTCCTCACATTGTCTATCTTAGACAGTGGTACCCAAGAAAGGCTTAGACCTCTGCAATTTCTCTCTTGTTCTGCCACCCACAGCCCGAGTCCAGTTTCCCAGTATTGTCGCATGCCTACTGTGAGAGATATTGAATTGTTAGAGCCATCTGTGTTCTGGCTGAGATCACTGCACTACCTCCTGACTGGTCTTTCTCTGCCCCTAATCCCGCCTTGTTCAACTCATTTTCAAACCCACTGTCAGAGTGGACTTAAAGCACAAAACTGGTATCCTTCCCCCTAAATGCCTTTGGATGGCTGCTGTCTCCCACTTCTCAAGATAAATTCAAACATCTCAAAATGGTTTCAGGAAATGGTTCTCAAAGTACAGTCTCTGGACCAGCTGCGTTAGGATCATCCAGGAACACATTCAAAGTGCAGATTCTCAGACTGCAGCACAAACCCTCCTGCTTTTCTGCATCCCCTCATCCTTTTGCTCTGACCACACTGTGTAACATCTGCTCAATGTAAGGTTCCCTCTGCTAATCGCCGATGTGTTTTGAAGACCGGTAGATGCATCCCCTCCTTCAGGAAGCCTCCCCTGACCCTTGCCTTGCTGAGGCTTTTGGCTTTCCTCTGTGAGATCATTGGTCCCCTGTTCTTTACTCAATCACAGCCCTCGTCTTACTGTTTTATAATTGCCTTTTTACCAGGCTGCATTTCCTGCTAGACTGTGAAGTTAAGAGACTGTCTTTCATCTCTGACCCTCTGGGGGCTGGCTCAGCACCAGGCCCAGAGAAGAGGGGTAGTAATGGAGTAGTATTAAGTCCTTGGCTTTTCTAAACTGGCCTGGAGATGGTGGCACTGTCGGCTGCCCAAACAGGTGCACTGTCCTTCCTTCAGCAGCTCTCTGTGCTCCTAGACATCTACCCCAAAAATAGTGGGGCCAGAGTTTGATCTCAGCCTGCCTGTTTCATTTTAGCCCTGGGGAGCTGATACTAGCATGTGCTAATTGGATGATGGTATTGAGTCTGACTGGTCTTGTAGACATATGCACAGGCAGCTAGTGGAGCACAGTTCAAACAGAATCATCTTGGAAATGCTTTGATTCTCTCAGCTAAGCAGCCTGGCCCTGCCTTCCTGGGGACTTGGCATCCGTCTGCCATGCTGTTATCAATGAGACCCTACCTCAGAGATCAGCTCTGCAGAGGAGATGGTAGAGGTTGCTGTTGCTGCCGCTGCTATTATGATCTCCCTGATTATGTAACTCCCAATGGTCTTCCTTTGCTCATCTTCTCAGTGTGCATCGTTCAAATTAGTCATGTTCTGCCAAGTGCTCCATGTACAAGCCTTGTTAAATGAGTCTGATTTGAAAGCACAGGATATCAGGTCTGCAAAAGGATGGGGCTGAGGGAGAGTACCAACCTTTTTAGGCAGTCGGAGCCCAGAAAAGGACTGTCTAGGTTGCAGAGCCAGATAAAAAGTGAAGTGGATAAAGGTTCCTTCTTGATCTGAAGACAGTCAGGCTTCTCCCTCTGTCTTAGTTACTTTTCTTTTTGTTGAGAAAAAATACCTGGCACGTACAAGTTAGAGGAGGAAAGGTATACCTCATCTTATGTTTTGTAGACGTTTCAGTCCATAGTTGGCTGGCTCCAAGGCAGGATAGCACGGCAGAGGGGCACCACAAAGGAGAAACAGTCCATGGCAGAGCACAGGCAGCATGGCAGCAAGCAGCAAGCAGCAGGCAGCAGAAGTGAACCTGCCTTTCCCCTTTAGCCCATACAGGCTCCAAACCTTTTGAGAGGTGCTATCCACACCTGGAATGTGGCTTCTGTCTTCAGCAAATCCAGTCAGCCATACCCAGAACTATGCTAATTCCAATCAGTGGACCAGTTTAGTACCACATACCCTTATTCCCAGTATCATACACCCTAGACCAAGGATCAGACCCCCATGATTCAACCACCTCCAAAAGCCCCACCTGTGATCCCATGGGGCTTTGAGAGCACACTAGATACAAGCTATAACACCCGCCCCTACTCCGGTATCAGAAGCTTCTGCATATTCAAGTAGTCCCACGTGCTCCAGCAAGAGGAGGTCCAGGAAACAGATTGGGGCCGGTTTGAGTTTGATGGGCAACTTTGTTTCCCTGGGGTGCTCATGTCATGTCATTGTAGTTGCTCAAGGGACAGCTGTGGCTCATCAGTCAACCCTCGGATGAGGTGCATGACTGTAAGACACTGGCTCTTTCTCTGCTTGGGGGTCAACTCTTTTGAGAATGTGATGACAATCATTTCCCCCAAAGGAACAATTCCCCATGGGTGCACAGTTTTGGGTCTTATTTCAGGTGGTCTGTGTGATCCTCAGAGATTGTCTGTTGACCTATGAGTCTATAGATTGTGGTATGGATTCTCTGCTGTAACTGTTCCTGGTCTTGCTGTACTAGTCTCCTCCTCTATTGGCTTTTGGTCTTAAGGCTCATGGAAAATGTTTCCCTTCTCAGTGCCGGCATAGTGAGAGGCTCTTTAAAGCAAAGCACCTCAGTCTCCAAAATCACATTGGCTTGGGTTGTTCTCCAGGGTCCCTATCCTGGCTTCCCCATTCAGTGCTGTGTGACCTGTGGACTGATTGATCAACTATGCTGAGCATCATTTTCCTTGCTGATAAATGATCTACTCTGTGGGGTAATTGTGAGAATTCAATGAGATCCTGCATCTCAAGGCTGGCTGTGGGGACTGACGCTGGGGGAACACTGGGCCTTTTATTTTCTATTCTTGCTGCCTGCACAGGGTCTGTGTGCAGTGGGTACACTGTTTAATTCATGTTGATGAAAAAGAGAAGGAACAGTTAGGTTAACATGGAGATATGTGTGTACCTATGAGTTTACAGCTAAGTTTACAGCTACCAGGTTGGCAGCTGTAAAAGGGGAGTAGCTTTGCATTGTGGTTGGGGTCTGTTGCAAGGGGAAACCATATAATACAGGATGCATAGCATATAAGGTTATTTATAACAGTCACCCAAAGAATTATATACCAGAGAGTGCAAGAAATCTGTCCACACACTAAAGACCAAAGAACCTTGACCACCTGAGGGCCTCGATCTCATGGTAATATCCTGCATGAGTCTACCTGAAGACTTAGGCCTCATAACAGTGTCTCCCATGAGTCCAACTGGAGGCCTAGAGCCCATAACAATGTCTCATGCAGGCCTGTTTCACAGATCTGTGCTGGAAGGCCCAAAAGTTAGTGGTGGAATCCAGAAAGTCTGTGCCAGCAGGATAAAGGATCTGTGCTAGAAGGCTGGGGGATCTACACTGGAGCTAGGAAGCGATACTTAAAATGAGAACCAGAGCTCCCCTGAAAGGTACCACAGCCATTCTCAGCAATAGTGATGTCCTGAGCACCTCCAATGGTCAGAACAGCCAAGTTCCCATCAGGAAAGCCAATGTGACGAGCTTCTCCAGGAGAGTAAACAGTGCACCATCTTCCCCCTGGACCCAGGAAGCAATGCTCAAAGTGAGGACCAGAGCTCCCCCAAAGTGAACCATAGCCATTCTCAGTGCCATCAAGGTCCTGAGCTCCTTAGGGGATGAAAACATCCAAGTTCATCAGGAAAGCCAGCATGACAAGCTCCTCCAGGAAAAACAACAGCTCCCTACAGCTTCTGCTAGCTCCCAACAGCCTTTCTCAGATTCTGACAGCCTTTTTTAGTTCCCAACAGCCTTTTATGCTGCTGACAACAATCTTCAGGTAGGCCACTATTCCCCAGTACCATGCTTACTCAGTTCTGCTGGATATTATAAGTTGACCACCAGTTGTCAATCCACATCACCTTGACCTCAGTGTCTCTATCCTGCTAGGGTCCTGTTTTTTTCCCTAATGTTGGAGAGCTGATCACTTAGCCCAGGACCTAGTGGGGATGGATAAAATGACATAATGTGAAAAGCATAGCTGGTATACAAGCCCCGGCTTTGAGCCAGAAATGTGTTCAAAGATATCCTCTGACTTTCATTTGACTTTGGGCAAACTTCATTTCTCAAGGCCTTAGATGAAATGATACCGTCTCATGAGATTCCTGTGAAGATTAGATTAAGTCAAATACAGGAAACATCTAGCACATGAAAGGTGTGGAAAAAGTGGGATCTACAGTTATAAACTGCGGAAAGCAGAGCAAACGTGAGTTCCAAAAATCAGTGTTTTGTTCAGTTTGAGTTAGATCATGCCCAGCCTCAGGCACAGTCACCTGCAGCCTTGCCTGACATAAGACTCCAAGTTGAGACTGAATCCAAAACTTGGCTTTTCCACTAACTTACTGGATGACTTGAAGAAGTCAGTTAACCTCTCTGATCCCTGGCTCCTTAATCTGAAATAGAGATAATCCTGCCTATCACGTGGTTACTTTATTGTGAAGACAAATTAAGAGAATGGATATAATACATTTAGCAATTGGCATGTAACAAGTGCTGTCACTTGCAGCTTTAATTATTGTCTGAGGGAAGAAATGGGCTCTATACGCTATACCCTATGCTCACATGTATACCAGGCAACAGAGCCTTAGCTTGCTTTTGTTTTACAGTGAAGTCTGGTGCATGTAATAGAGACCACAGCTGGCCTGGTGTGGGCCAGGTCAAGAGAATGGTTGAGGCCTCACAGACTCCAGGTCCATGGAGACCCTGTGTAGCCCAGGACAGTGTGCTGCTCTGAGTTTGCCCTCTTGGAGATGCTCTGTGCATGTTTCCTGGCTAGCTGGTCATTTCCCTCGCTAGTCCTTGGAATGCCTGCCAACTATGGTTTCCCTCCTAGGTATCCTACTTAGAGAAAAATACATCAGGCTGCCTGAGGGAAGCGGCCATGTGGATCGAGAGCTCCATGCAACCCAGATCCTGCAGGGGAGCCCCTCCCTCCCCTCACCCCTGCCGCTTCCTCTCCAGCCCAGGAAACTGCTGGGCTCCCTTCATATTCATTGCCACTTGGAGCTGCACCTTTTTCTCCGGGCTGTTCAGGGATGTGCATCACCATGGAAACACTGGAGGTGAAATCACTCAAGTGTTGGCAAGCAGAGTTTCTCTCCAGAGCTTGAAAAAATGGAGAGAGCAGGCTTGTGGTGTCACAGAAAGGAAAGATGCCCTTAAAAATCCAAACATCCTCAATTCCATTTGGGGACTTTCCCTTTAAATAAATGCTGCACAATAAATGAAAGAAAAATGTTTTCAGTCTCTAGACCAGCTACCCCAGAGAGTCCACTTGGGAAGGACATGTCAATTCTTTCTGGCTTTCCTAACTTGCTACATCTTATAGATTGGATAACACATTGCCTGGGAAGAAACCAGGCGATAGCTCAGAGTTGGTATTTTAAAGTATTGAAGTTTGAGGCCAGGAAGGCAGACCTTTGTGCCCATTGACCATTTCTGGCCCTTTGCCTGATTTTTGGGCTGAGAATGAACTTGCTAAATGAGTATCTGACAGACCCATGGTGGCTACCATCAGCTCACCTGAAGGGCTGTGAGACAAACTGCGCCAGTTCCTGCTCACAGGCTGTTCGCTGCCTGCAGATACCTGAATCTGCTTGTGGAAATGATTTAGGCAGCGAGGATTGCACACCTCTGGCTGCCTGGGCTTGTGCAGGGGAGGTTAGCAGATTATGGGGGGGCGTGGGGGGGCTGGAGGTGGGTGGGTGAGGAGAGGTTGGGGAAGGCTTTGGCTAGTTGGGGGGATGTGAGTGTGCCCCCGGCTTAGAATCCCATAGCTTGAAAGAGACCATGGTGCAGACCTTCCGGGAATTCTAGCTAGGCTTAGGCTTGTACGATGCTTTCTTGCCTTATTTCCCTCCAATGGGGAAGAAGAGTGACGATAACGCTTCCTATTCCTTTAGTCAGAGCAGCCGGGAACACACGGGGTAAAGCCGGGCTCGCTTGCCCGCCTCCCCTGACCCCAGTATTCACTGAGCACCTGTCACACACCAGGCGCTAAGCTAGAACCTAGGTTACAGCATTCATGGAGAAAGCCACGGGCCAGGAAGTAGAATGAGAATATCAAGGGTAAAGACACGTTTAAAGCAAAGAGCCGGTACTTTCAGCAAATTATTTTAACAGTTCTAATTTCTCTGTTTTTATCAGGGACTTCAATTACTGTGTCAAAAATGTTAAAAGCAGACAAAATAGACATGCACATGTATACACATCAATTGGCCTTGAAATTGAAGAAAGCTTCTACTTTTCTAGATGGCAATAGATAGACATGTCCACAAAGATTTCATCTAATTGGCTTCATTCTGTACTATTAAGGATGCCTTGGTTTCTCCACATTAAAAGTCAGAACAGTGGAGCTGTTGTCTGTCTTGAAGTTCTAACATAGGAAGAGCTAAGGTTCAAGTTGTTGTCATCAAGGGTCAGGGGCACCCTTCTGCGTATCTGACTCAGGGATGACATTTGTATAGACTGCCTAGTAGTTAGGATCTTCTGGAGTGGTGCAGGGGGCTCTGCAGGGTAAGGTTTTGGAGGCTGGTGGGGATTAAGCCCCAAGAAGCAGGCAGGATGAGAAGAGCTGTTCCAAGGGGTACAAGAAGTCCAGACTGAGTCAGGCGGGTGGTGTGGGTATCACGCTATTGACACAGCAGAATGATGTTGCCAGAATTACAGTGACAATCAAAGTGATGGTTGACAGGAGCCAAGAGGTGAGCAGGCACTCATGGAGATAAAACCAGTCCATTTGGGAGAATTCCAGAAAGCCAACAAATTGGGAGATCTGAGGTCCTCATGCCATTCTGTAGGTGGGGACTATTTACCCACAGTCTTGGGAAAAAACTAGTAAAATGGCCCTGCGTGTGTTTCACTACTTAGTGGGATCCCGGGTCCTTTGGGGTTCCTGTTTGAATTCTCAGGATGACTTGTTTTAGAAGAGGAAGACATTTTCATATTAAGGAACTCAAAGATAGAATTGTGAAGATATGAGGGGACTACAAATAATGTTGCAATCTATATATCTGATGAGCAGCATGGCTTCTAGGGGAGGCTAAAGTCACCCATACACCTCTTCTTCTTCTTGGCCACGCGGCCCATCTTTCCTTCTAGTTAGACATAAGCACATGACTGGGTTCCAGTCCAAGGCAGGTGACCTGCACAAGACATCCCAAGTGCAGTTCTCTACAACATGTCCCTTTTTGCTTGTGTGATATAGATGATCATGGTGGCCTTGGAAGCCACATGTTGAAGCACAAGATGAAAACTGTGCGGGTCCCTAAGTCACTACTCAGAGGAGACCTGCCAGGCAGGAATATTCATTTAGGACTTTATACTAGTAAGAAATAAGACTACTGGGTCTGAGCCACCATCCGTATTTAGGTTTTCTATCTCAATAACCAGTACCTTAACTAAAATACTATTAGCACTGAGTTTTTTCTACTATGGCCCTAGCTGACTTCTCTGAATCTGGAGTCTACCAATGGCCCAATCAGTTCTGGCAAAAGAAGCCTGAAGAAGAAATCATGGTTATCTTTGCTGAATTTGTATAAAGCTTCTTTCAGCAGGGGCTTTAGTGAGAAATTTTTTCTTGCAAGGGCATTGTGAGCATAGCAGTTAACTTGACGTATTGTCTAATGCGGCTAGGAATGAAAATCATCATTTATATAACTAGAACCTGCCTTCTAGTAACTTCCCCTGTTGTTCCCAGTTCTCTTCACAACATTCATTTGCTCAGTCCTTTGATGTCTTATTTCCAGGGGTTGTTTTTCTCCAAGATCCTCTCCAGTTCCGACCTCATTCCTTCTATTGCCTGGTTCCTGGATCATGGGCTTTTGAGTCTCCCAGACATCAGCTCAAATCCAAGCATTCCCACATACTGGTCTTTTTTTCCTCTCTGAATCTCAAATCCCTCATCTGTGATATGGTGTTGTTGGCATGTCACAGGGCCGCTGTAAGCATTTAATGAGATTCTGTGCCTGAAGCACTCAGCATTGTGCCTCACAGAGTGGGCCCCTACTCAGCAGTAGCTCTGATTTCTGTTGTGTTTGATGTTGTGATTTCAGAATTTGATGAAATCTCTTCAACCAAGCTGGTTCATGGTTCTGAATATATTGAGGCTGGTTCAAATCCAGTGACACTTGGATCTGGGCAGAGCTCTGTAGCTGGTATCTGGCTGACATCCATGTAGAGGACCACTGCTTCATGCAAGCATGGTAGTCACTCTCTTCTCCACGGGTCAGCAAGCCCTACGAAGTCATTGATCACGGCTCTTGTTCTCAGCTGAACCTCCACATCATTACAGTACCTCACTCAGATCTACTTATGACATCACCCTTGTCCTAGGCCTTGATATTTCAGGGCAACTCTCATGGCACTGTCAGCTGGGAGGTGGTTGGGGGAGCTTGATATAAGCATTGAGGTTTTCGAAAGGACTGCATAGAATAATTCTTCACCTCCCTTTGGCCATGAAGCTTTTGGAGAATTTGATGAAAGCTCTGTATCTTTTCTCTAGCAAAGCATCCTTAAGCAGATACACACACCTTTTTGTTTTTGTGGTGCTGGGGTTAAACCCAAGGGCTTTTACTCTACCTCTGAGCGACAGCCCCAGCCCCTTATTTATTTATTTATTTATACTGGGAATCAAACTCAGGACCTCATACTTGCCCGACAGGCATTGTGCTACTGAGCTCTATTCTCAGCCCCTGTTTTTATTTTTGAGACAGGATCTCTCACTAAGTTGCTCAAACTTGCAATTGCCCTGCCTCAGCCTCCCGAGTAATGGAGATTATAGGCATATGCCACTACTTTCATATACATATTGACACAGCATCCTGCATACTTTTTCAGAGGTCCCAAGGTGCGCCTTCCCTTGGCTAGTAAGGTTGGTTTGGGAGCACGCCTGCCATTTGTGGGGAGGTATGGCCTCTTTCAGGGGAGGAGCTCTTGGCAGTTCACCCTCCTGTGGCCTCATTGAAGTGAGAAAGATCTGAGCACTTTTCTCATCAAGCTCAAATCAACTCTGAAACCTCAGAGGGACCTTCTTTATGCCTTCCTAGTCATCTCATTCTGAACAATCCTACAGGTTTTGAACGTTAATCAGTGTCATGGAGAGTCTGGTGATGCTACGTGGAACTTAATTGGTTCTTTGGAGGAAAATGAGTCACCATCAGGAGGATAGGCTGCCTGGAAGAAACACACAGAGGAAAAGGAAAATGAAACTGCACATGGAAAAGATCAAGTGCGCTCTTACTGCTTCTCCTAGACTGCAATCCAAGACAAGGCCACTTTTGCTGATGGGGCTTAAAGAGGTTTCCAGAACCACTGAGACGAAGGACTCTGCCTCCCTGCCCCCTTCCATGTTTTCCTCCTTTCTTTTCTGCATGTGGAGCCACATCCAGTGGAGGGGGAAGGGGACAGACCATCCACCTGACTGTCAGAGCTGATCGCTGCTGACCTTATCAAAACATAGAATCAATACTTTCTCCTTCCAGCAGCCCTGAAAAATCATAAGGAGTTTGAACCCAAGCAATTTGAAGTGCAGAACTGTCTGAGTTGGGAGACAAGCTAGTAAACCGTTGGGTCTCTGAATCCTCTTGTGCCCTTCCTCAGCACCAGGTGAGGCCAAAACCATCACTAGAATTCTGGCTCAGGATGAGCACCTGCTGGGGGAATGTCCCAAGCAGCCTTCGTTAATCCACATGCTGGCTGGCTGGTACTCTGGGCTCAGAACCATTGTGATTTGAAGGAGGACTGTGAGGTCAGGGGGGAGCCTGGGGCAGAAGTGCATCCCCCAACCCCATATTACAACAGGCCTACCCCTTTGAAAAGCCACACTGCACACTGACTTAGTGTCAGAGGGCCTCCATGAAGTTATCCCCTCTTTCTCTCTCATTTCTTTGCTCTTCTTTAGCTTTTCTTTAGACTGCCTTTTCTCCTCTCCTTCTTCCTTTCAGGAGAGATAAGACTGAGAAGGAAAGGAGGAAAAAAATCATTGTGGGTAGAAGGAAAAGGCAGTTAGACTGGGTCATGAGGTGTAGTCTTTTACGCAGAAGACGGGGGTCGCCCAGTAGTGGATTTTGGGTTGAGATGTAGGCACACAATTCCCTCTAGAACATCAGCACTGTTCCGTGGTGGCCACGGGATGTGGGCTTCCCCTGGGCCTCTCCTCCACTCCTTCCCTGGCCCTCTCAGCCCTTCTAAGAAACCAGTGTTCCATTCTCTCCCTGGCACTGTTACCACCTCAGAGTTCCTAGTAGGTAGAACCAGGGTGGCTCAGGTGCCCGAGGCTAGCAGAACCATCCGGCACCATCATCAGGCTTTCCTGCAAGTGCCCATCCAGTCCTCCTCCTTTCTCAGCACTGAGTTCCTCACGGAAATGGCTGACCCATCTCTTGTGCTCTCGGAGCCCATCCCAGGAGCCTCCACAGAGTCAGCCCAAAGACTGAAACTCTGTAGGGACCCAGAGCTCATCCAGAAAGGAGGCCCAGCTCACCACTTGGTCTCTTCATTGGCCTTCCTCTAGAGGCATCTGGGTCAGCCCCTCTGTGGCATCATAGCTTTGATGCTGAGCAAGAACACAGGCTGCAGAGCTGGTCACTCCCTTGGCCTCAGTGCACCCTTATGCACTGGTATGGCTTCGCACGTTTGGTGTCCTCTGTCTGGAGCACACCCAGGCAGAAATAATCACTTTCTTTTTTGAGTTCCAAAGGACTTTGTACTTAGCTCTTTTATAACACTGATCATATCATGCTTTATTAGTTGTTTGCATGGTTGTCTCTTATGCAGGTAGTTCATTTGTTCCACAAAAGCTTCTCAAGCCCTAATCTTTGCCAGGTGTAGGGAAACATGAGGAGTAGCACAGGCACAATTCTGGTCCTCATAGAGCCAAGTGGAAGGGTGAATGGGGAGATCAGTGGTGGCGAATCTATGGCAGGCACATGTGCCCCAGAGGGCTGTTTGTATCCCTAAAAGCTCTAAAAGATTCCCCATCACTGACCTAGAAAAGGCCAACATCAGTGTTCACTGACTGGCATTGAGGAGCTGGTGTTCTTAGAGGCCAGGCAGGGAAGAGGGACGGAAGAAGGAAGCTGAGGCAGGTCGCAAGGGGAAGTTGATGTTCTATTGTTAGCCTACAGAGAACCAACAACTGGCAGAGAAGAAAGTGAGCAGAACTAAGAAAATCTTGTTCCCCTAGATAAGCTGAGCCAGGGGCTCCATGGGTCAGGCTGCTGCAAGGACATCCCCAACGAGGAGCCTGCCATCTGCAGGATTCACCCAAGGGCGAGGTTGTGAGGGTTTCACCAGCTGTTTGCATTTGTCATCACTGCGGACAGACACGAGTCGGGGACCCATGACTGCCAAAGCTGAGGTGGAAGAATGGTTAGCAGGCCAGCGTGAAAGAAGCCACAGTAGTGGGTGAGTCCCGGTGCCAACTTTAAATCATATATGTAACCATGGAGGGGAACCAACCTGAGCAAGCACTAAAGCAGTGAGAACATGGTGGCTCAGGTTTGGGGTCTCCTCTGCATGGCTGGAGAAAGCAAGGTGCAGGGGAGAGGGCAGAGCATAGTAGCACCCTGAGCCCTTAGGATCAGCAGGATGTAGGGACCATGCCCGTGGTGCCAGAGTGAGGCTTTGCAGTTCCCTGTTCAGGTTAATGTGCCCCAGCGATGGGTGAGACTGTCACTGTGCCAGCTGTCAGCATTCTTGACGGAGCAGCGGGGAGCCAGCCCCTTTGGAGCAGAGGAGCACAAGCACTTGACCTCTCTTCCCGGTGCCTTTTTTCCTACATAACTAGGCCCTTCTGCTGGGCCAAGCTGGGAAATCCTCCATGCCCCAGAACTTTATCAGCCAGGGGCAGGGAGAAGAAACGAATGTGCCAGCACCAGCCACAGATGGCCACAGCTTCTAAATAAGCATTTCATTAGTTTGGAACCCAGGGAAAATGTGGTTCAAGTTATAGGGAAAAATAAATGAAGGAGAGCTTGATTTAAAATCCTGCTAGTTATGTTGAGTGCATCCATAAAAATCAGTAGAGTTCTCTCTTTAAAGAGGCCACTGTTAATTAGTTGTGCTGCCCCATTGAGCACTTTGTCTAGGTCTAACGTGGTGACGCGGTGCTGGGTAAGAGGTGCAGGGTTCCACATATCCTTTTTATGCCGGTCCTGTCGTGTTGAAATTGGCTCTCTCACTCCCTAACTATGCTTTATGCAGGGGCTGAATGGGACCAGCAATGCTTCTGTTTGTACTTGTTGCCTGCCCCTGGAATGCCCATTTCTTCCTCACTCTTCTTTCAGAGGTCAGTGCTCAATCCCCATTGGAGAGGACACTCGATTCCAGTTGCGCAAGCTGTGTGCTCTGTTTCTCTTTTTCTTTCCCCTGTGAGTGCTTTCTGCTTCGAATGCTTTTTGTGTCCTCTCTGTAACCTCCATCAGCTTGCTCCAAGGTGTTCATCCTTCCATAAGAATACAAGGAGTCTTGTGCCCATCACTCCAAGGTGACACCTCCAGTCTTCTCTCATTTCCCAACAGGCTTGTCCTGCCCCAGGAGGGGTCAGGTTGTGATTCACCAAGTCCCTTGAATACCACTCTGGTAAGACTTTCAGCAGGTGACACTGAATATGAGGGACACTTGAGACCTGGTTTGAGTCCTAGATGTACAACAGCAACCTCACTGAACCTCAGGTTCCTCATCTGTAAGATGGGCTGAGAGACCCTGCCACTGGGAGAGATGATGGTTACCGTGATCTTCTGATTTGTTTCCTTTGGTGTGGGGCCAGGTGTTTTTAAAGAACTTTTGTAGGACTGAAAGGGCTTTACTTTTAGGCTGACTCTGAGTGTGAGGGTTACTGAATTTTGAGTATGCATGGCTAACTTAGCTACTTTGTAATGCCCTTGGAAAAACCTAATGGATTCCTCCCTGGTATAATGGCTACTGATGTTTGATTGTATACTTGGGTGTAGGTTCTCACCTGGTGGTTTGTATTCTTTGTGTCATTTACTCTTCATCACCACTCTATGAGGTATGTTGAATTATTTCCATCTTACAAAGAAGGAAACTGAATCTCAGGGGTTGAAGTAATTGGTCCAAGAGCTCACATCCAAGAAACATGAGAGTTGTGTTTCCATCAGCCTGTTGACTTTGAATTCTATCTTTACCCACTCGGTGCTTGCTCTCTAGACAGTCAGGAGTTCAAGTTGAGCCATTCGTTAGGCAGTGCTACCCATTAGAAAGTTTTCTGCAGTAATGAAAATGTCCTGTTTTGTCCAGTAAGAAGCTTTTACTACTTGAAATGTGGCTTGTGTGATGAAACTGAGTTTTAAATTGCATTTAAACTAAATTTAGATAATCATGGAAGGGGCAATTACTATTTTGGACAATGCAACTGTAGAACCTACATATTACTGATGTGTCTTTTTTTTTGAGATGGAGTCTCACTAGGTTTCCCCGAGTGGCCTTGGAATCATGATCTTCCTGCTCCCTCCACCTGGTAGATGAGGTTATGGACAAGGAACACTACTGCTTCTGGACAAATATAAATCTTCAAGGAGATTCTAGGAGCCAATAACCAATGACCATTCCCTTAAGCTCCTCCTACCTCTACCCTATATATGAGCATACATGCAGTGGTTACTTCCCTATGGTCCTGTAGTACACCATAGATAGGATGTCACCTTCTGCTCTAACGATGTAGCAAGAGCTCTAAGGGCTTCAGTTGGACAAAAGGTTGAGTGGCTCTCACCTTGAAATATCTTTTCCCAGATCTCTTTTAATTTCCTCACTCTCCTTTGAGAGTGTTGTTTCCACTTTTTAATCTTCACATCTCCAGTTCCCCAGCTCAGCTTTCCTCCTTTTTCTCCACAGCCCTCACTTTGCTTTTCTTGTGAGGCATTAGAGACTCTGTCTTGGTCCTAATGTAGCTGTGATTGAAAGTCCTCTGAGCCTTCCTGAAGTATCTAGTGCTTGAATATAAAAGTTCTTTTCAGATTCTTGGGATTTTGGGTGTCAATAATTTTCTTTCTCTTTAAAATATTCTTTTTACTGAGTCATACAATTAACTATCAAAACTATGGAAAATGTATGGAAAACATATAGAGGAAAATAAAAAGTAGAAACCACAGTACTCTTTAGACATGGACATTTTTTATAATTTAATCTTCTTCCCTCCAGGTAATTTTTTTCAAGAGTTTTAGAAATTGGCCCTTAGAAATTGTTCAGAATTTCCACAGCAAAAATTTCATCTTCCACCAGATGAGGTCTGAATTAATTTTCAGGTTGATCTGTCATAGGCTTTTTGTTTATCTGTAGCACCATCTTAAGAGCTGGTTGTGCAATCAGAAAGCCAGTTTTTAAGATCTCCCTAGCATGGCGATAGAATGGTCGTTGAGTTTCTGACATGATGGCTGAATTCCAAGAGTGTGTGTCCAAGAGTCCCAAGAAGCTACACTATGTTTTCTGATCTAGCCTTGGAAGTCATATAGCATTACTTTTACCATGCTTTCAGGTTGAAGCAGCCTAGGTTGTATAGATTGAAGGGGAGGAATTACAAACTCTACCTTTTAATAAGGAAATGTTAGAAAAGTGAGGCTATTTAAAAACAGCCCCAGAATACATTTTACATTGAAGCTTTGGTGGGACATTGTTAGAGGTGCATTCACTGTCAATATAATTCAAATGTCTGAAGAAACTTTACCTAAGACGGTGTTTGAAGACCAACCTGGGTATGCAAAATAGTTGTCCTGGACTTTTGGTGGGCTAATGTATATGTGTGTATGGGTAAACATAGTAGACTGGGGATTTATTAGTCACTGAGAGCAAAAACCTAGAGTTTAGGGTCTGGGGCTGAATTCCATCAGTGATCTGGGACAGCCCAGCTGATGACGCTTCCAGGAGTGGCTGACATGAAGAAGGAGAGGTCAGTTTATGATGCATCCCTTGGTGAGTCACCTGGGGCCAAGTAGCAAACTTGGCGTTTGTGACCATCCAAGAAGTAGTTAATCCATTTCTCTTACCATGTCTACATTACAGGGTCTCCATCCTGGGGTGAGAATGGAGGAACAAAAAGAGATTCCCCCTGGTCCTAATCTCTGGATTTCAATGAATAGGCTTTTGTTTTAGAAACTTGGATGTCCAAAAAAAAAAAAAAAAAAAAGAAACTTGGATGTCAATGTTGATTTAATCCACATTGGACAATGTAATAGGAAAAGGAGAAATTCCAGAGAGCTTGGTAGTTTCATGTTTTCACTGGTAACTGTCTAACACTAGACATCCCACAATAGGCATCCTTGAGTCAATTTTAAAAATGTGTCCTGACATAGCTGTGCTACCCACTGTTAAGATGGACCCAGCTACCTCTCAGCATTCCTAGGATCAGGATCCTGTTCCTGAGATGTGCAACTCTTCATAATTCCTTGAGGTTGTACTCATATTTCAGTTACCTAGGTATTGGTTAGACTTGGGGCCCAGGAGCCATCAATTGCCTCTCTCATCTGCACAGCACACAATGGGGCAGTGGGAATCAGAATCTCCTAGGGACTCTTAGAATGCATATTCCCAGGCTCTAACCTGGATCTGGGGTTAGATTTCTAGAGAGTAAGGAAGGGACTTTGGCATGTCTAATTTGAAATAAATTTGTGGCAATTATACTTTTGTATCTCTTCAGGGACCCTTGGCTTAGAAGATATTTCCTTTCACATCTTTCACCTCATTTGGTCCTTGCAAAATGCATGGCAGGTATTATTATCTGTTCTACAGAAAAAGAACCCAAAGCATGGAGAGGTTAAGTGATTAGCATGTAAATCTCGTAGCTACACTTGAAGAACTTCTGACTTCTTTAGGAATCCTTTAGCATATTTCTTTCTGTGGTAAACTCATGGACACACTTTTCTTTGTGGCATTCCTTGGGATATCAGTGGTGGGGTGATTGGCAGACCAGATGTTTTATTGAATCATGTTGGTAGCTCAATAGGCTGGAGCATCTGGGACAGGGCAGCTCTGGAGCTTAAACTGAACCTCCTGCTGTGTACACAGAGATGCCATCTCATCTGATTAGCTTGTGAGAGTTTTGGCTGCATTTGGATTATGATGGTGACACCTCCTCTTACGGGAATGCAGAGGGCATTAAGGATGCACAGCACATCTCTAAATGTAACAGCTCAGTTCTACTCTTCCATAATGTAGGTTGGTGAAAAACAAGAGAACAAGCCTTTACATTTCAAAGCACTGGTAAAGGAAAAAGGCTGGCCTGCTGCTTGGATGTGAACTTGGGCAGCAACCAGCTCTTAAAGGCTAGGATGTACATTTTTGACAGCAAGGGTAACAGAAAATGACCCTCCTAGTCAGTACACTTTAGTTTCTTATTTTCCTGGGTAATAGTGCCTGTTCCAGTTCTAGTTGCTTTTGTCTCTTACAAATGGTTGGTCACTATGATGCACATCGTATACACCTGACCCCAATAGACAAGCCACTCTGTCTCTGTACTTCCTGCCTGCTTATCCCATACAATCCCTAGACCATCAGAGATCAAGGCCTGATGTTCTGGGTATGATCCTGATCAGTGGCCATTGACATAAATAAATCCACCTCTAAAGCCTGGATATCATTTTAGTGTTTCTGCTCACCACTGCAAAAGGACAAGGCAATATCCAGAGTAACACTTTTATCCCTCACCAGCAAGAGTCTTGTGTACTGACCAGGTGTCCCCCCCAACCCTTAACCATTTGGTAATACAGGAAATACAGTGTTTTTAATCTTATAGAGACAAGCAAAGGTAAGCACTGTGAGATTTAAAAGGTAAAGAGACATCAGAGATCCCCAGGTCAACTCCTATGATTTTCAGCATAAAATCCAGGAACAGAGAGAAGAGATTTGTTAGTCAGTCACATAAAAATGGCAACAATAGAATAGAACCCAGGGCTCTTCTTGTTCATAGGTCATTTGTAGCTTCTTGGACCTCCAAATGCCTGGAAGGAAGAGAGATGATTACTCTTAATCCATTCCTGTCCCCTCTAGTAGAGGAGACCATGGTGCAAAGCCAAGCCAGGCCATTTTTTTCACTTGTAATGGAGCCAGGTTTCCAGTTTCGAATCTTCTTTTAATTCCATCTTATCCTTTCCTTTAGTGGGAGGATGAGCTGTGAATTAAAATAGCTTGTCCACAGTTGGCCTGGTGAGCTCTAAGTGCTTAGAGAGGCTTTCAAACCACTTTTCCTGCCTCATATCTCAAATGACCTTTGTTTGTTAGGTCCTCATAGTCCCAGTTAGAATATAAAGTAATAAACTATTATAGCCATTCATATATGACTTCTAATTTTGCCTTCCTGATGAGAGTGAATCACAGAGCAGATCTTTGGGTAGGGATGGAGGACAGGTACGCTTGATGGCTGGAGGTGGGTTGTGAAGGATGTGAGCAGTGAACACTGCCTGGAGAAGTATACTTAATTGGAAACTCTATGAGCCATCAAGGATGATAGAAAAGCACCAAAAGCCTAAAGCAGAAGGGAGGAGAGAGAACCAACAAAGAATAGAGAGAGCAGGAAGTAGCAGCCCCAAAGACCTTCACAGATGAGTTCTGCCTGCTGCTGGGGTTCACCCAGTTGCCATCTTTGGCTAAATCCATGGGGTTTCCCACTAGACGTTACAGTCATTAAGCTGTTTGATCAATAGCCAGAGAGCCCGATTCTGTTTTCCTCTAAATGTGAATCTGCTATTAAGAAGCTAATGTTAAGCAAAGCCACTCTCTGGAAGGATCCCCTAAAGACATACGTTCAAGTGTTTCCACCGGATAGGTGAGGCTCTGAGGATCTGTGTGACCTGTCCCAGCCATCCCGCAGGACGTGGAGCCCAGGACCCCACCGTGCTGACTTCTGTCTCTTTCTTTCACAACAGATCTGGAAAAAACACCACAAAACTTCTGTCTATAGCTGGTGATTAAGACTTGGGTCCTTTGTTTTGGCTTTCAGATCTCTGAGTTCGCAGGTATTGGGGCTGACATCTTCAGGTATACTCAGAAAGGAATGAGTCAATATTTCTCAGACAGGTGCGTTACCTGATGAACCAAGGTAATGAGTAAAAAAGGGAGGAGGAAGGGAAAAGTAACTGCTCTGCAAATCAGGTGAAGACAAGGACCCTTTTCATCTCTTTCTCAGAGAGAGAGAGAGAGAGAGAGACAGAGAGGGAGAGAGAGTTCTCCATGCGCAGGCTGTTCTGCTTAGAGGGAGAGCCCAACCTGTCCACTCATCCTCATGTCTGAACATTCGACACATTGATCGAAGCCAACAATAATAATTTATATTTACCAGGCACACAATGCCAAGAAATTCAAAAGCACATTATAAATGTCATATGTGGTGACAAGCACTATTATCCTGTGAGAGATATTGCAACAAATCATCCAATAATTAATTTACAAATACCAGAAAACTGGACCATACTGGATGAAAACCATTGCAATTGTGTGGGGATCCAATCACATCAGACCAATTTAATTTCCTCCAATGTCAGAATGACAGGCTGGAAGATAAGGCAACAGCAATAGACGTAAAATATTCTGACTTCAGTAAGCCCTTTAGCTCTGTTCCATATGATGTCCTCATAAACATGCTATGAAAATATGGTGTAGCCTCTGTTATTGTTATTTAGTCATTGATTTATCATGGTTCCCTTTCCCTAAAGAGTCTGAGCAGAGTGCTCTGCAGAAAAATATCTGCCACCTGGGAGAGCACTGGAAGGGTTCCGGACTGGGGCCTGAAGTTAGTCTTGTTCACTAACATGATTACAGAGATAACTCATAGCAATGTAGCATGTTGACATTTACAAGATGCTGAGAGGTGAGTCTCAGATCCTAGTCTTTAGTGCCTAAACTCAGATCACTTCCTGTTCTCCCATAACTGCTTTACAAGGAGCTGTTCGCTCAGCTCTCCAAGAGGAACTATGGATTTTGCAGGACTTAGAACATTAATGTTTACGTTGCAAGTTCCCAGCCTTGTGGTCTCTGGGACCTTTTCATAATGATGTCACCTGTGAAATGAAGCAGTGGTGGGTGAAAGTCCTGGTGAGCTCAGAGGCATGTGTGAACCAAGGTTTGGTTTAGGTGAAAGCAGAGTAACAGGGGTGGACAAGACTGTCTACTTTCAGGGGTTAGGGTAAAGATTCACAAGGCTATGAAAAGCTCAGATGCTAAGATAAGACCCTCAGAAAAATGCACCTATTGTGGATATGTGTGGTCCCTGAAATGTCTGAGCTGCTGACCAGGGGTGGAGGTAGGAGACTGTCTCTCAGTCCATTCTGAGGGGATTTGTGGAGCCGAGCTGCTTCCTTCCCCCACTGCACAGAAGGAACTCTAAATCATTAGACAGCTCATTCCCTGCCAGCCCACCAGGAGGCAAATATCCACCTTCTTTCTGATGCCTACTGGTTTGAGAGACCCTCAGTGGCTTGATCTGGGTGCCAAGGGAATGTATAATCTTGAGTAGAAAAGGAAAGCTTATCATCCACTTAAGGGAATTTAGTAAACAAACAGAACAGGTGTGCTTTACTGAGGTAGAGCAAAATGATGAGACAGAAGAGAGCTTTGCGAAAGGAACTCTCGAGAAAAACAAGAAAGCATAATTGATTTTCTTTTATAAATTTTTATTTTTATTAGTGTATGTTTGCAGTACGTAACTACTACATTCATCATAGGGTGTTGGTAGATGTATATAACACATCTTGATTCCTTTCCTCCACCCACTCCTCCTTCGCTCCTTCCCTGCTTCCTCCATCTCAGGATTCCCTTTCCTTTTTCAAAACACGTACCTGCATGTTTTTAACTATTCTTTATTTTACTTTTTGATTTATCTGTATTTTAGATTTCTCATATAAGAGAAACAATGTGATACTTAAGTGTGTGTCTCATTTATTTCAGTTAATGTTATGGTCTCAAAGCTCATCCATTTTCCTACAAATTACTCAAGTTTACCCTTCTTAATGTCAGAGTAGTACTCTGCTATGTATAAGTAGCACGTTTCCTTTAACCATTCATCTGTGATGGACACATAGGCCTCTTCCAAGATTTAGCTTTTATGAACTGTGCATGCTATTAACTGTGTATCACTGTAATATGAAGCCTTTAGGAAAGATAGCTAGAAGAGACAGATCTGGGTCAAATGGAATTCCTAGTTTTTGCTTTTTTGAGGAATCTTCATACTGATTTCCATACTGGCTGTACTAATTTACATTCCCACCAGCAATGCTCCTTTTTCTCCACAGCCTCTCTGGCATTTGTTATTTTTTGATTTCTTGATGATGGCCGTTATTTCTGGAGCAAGATGGAATCTTAATTTTAATTTGCATTTCTTTAATGACCAGTGATATTGAATATTTTATCATGTATTTACTGGCCATTTATACTTCTTTTGAGAAGTGTCTATTCACTTTAACTGACCATTGTTTTGACCGAGTCTTTTATTCTGGGGTCTATTTTTTGAGTTCTTTATATATTCTAGATATTAGTCCTTTGTTTGAGGTGTAGTTGGCAAAATCTTTTTCCCTTTCTGTATGTTGTCTCTTCACTCTGTTGGTTGTTTCCTTTGTTGTACAGAAGCTTTTTAATTTGATATGATCCCAGTTTTTGATTCTTGGTGTTATTTCTTGTGCACTGGGGGTCTCTTCAAAAAGTCCTTGCCTAAGCTATGTCAAAAGTTTTGCCTATTTTATCTCCCAATAGGTTAAAAGTTTCTGTTTTGACATCTAGATCTTTGATGCACTTTGATGCTAGCTAGTTTAGTTCATGGTGAGAGATAGAGGTCTACATTCAATATTCTGTACGTGAATAGTCAGTTTTCTCAGCACCATTTGCTAAAGAGGCTGTCATTCCTCTGGTGTATGCTTTTGGCCTCCTTCTCAAAGATCATACTGCTGAATGTGCATGAGGTTGTTGTTTCTGCATATTCTGTTCTGTTCCATTAATCCATTTGCCTATTTTTGTGTCAGTATCATGCTTCTTATACCACAGTAGCTTTGAAACATAACTGGAGGTAAGGATTGTGATGCCTCCTGCTTTGTGTTGCCCAGGATTGTTTTTGGCATTCTGGGACTCTTCAGATTCAGTTTGAATTTTAAGATTAGTTTCATTAGTTCTGTGTGTATTAATGTTTCTATTTTGATTGGAATTTCAGTAAATATGTATATCAGTTTTAGAAGTATGGCCATTTTGACAATATTTGTTTTGCCTATTCAGGAACAAGGGATGTCTTTCCATTTTCTTTTAGAATTTTATTTTTTTTTTATTTTAAAGAGAAAAGAACAAAAACAAAATAACAAAAACAAAGACAAAAACAAAAACAAAATAACACAAAAAATATAAAAATGGTACAGAATTTGAAAACAAGATGCTAGGAAATTAACAATGGTTATTGTATTACTTATTGTTATCTTCAAAATAGTTGCTCAGATTACCAGATATAACTATGCAATATTGATCAAACAATTAAACATTAACTGTTCCTTTCAATAAACCAATAGAGATTAGTAGTACAATTATCTTAGCAATCTTGTGTATATATATATATATATTTCTTTTTCCATTTTCTTCTTTCTTTTTTCCTTTCCCTCATCCAAGTTGTTTTTTCCTATTGAGCAGTTTCATTCTCTTTCCCAATATTTATTGTGCCTTTCAGATTTTATTTACACTTTCAGGTTCTTACACTAGGGAGACAATACAATGTTTACATATGCGGGTCTGATTTATTTCACTTATGAGTATGGTTTCTAGTTGCATCTATTTACCTAGAAAATCCTCGAGTTTATCTTTCTTTATAGCTGAATAATACTCCATTGTATAAAAATACCACATCTTTTTATCCACTCCTCAGTTGATGGGCATTTGGGTTGTTTCCAAGATTTAGCTATGACAAATTGCGCTACTGTAATCATGGGTGCACATATATCACTGTGGTATGATGTTTTTAATTCTTCTGGGAGAATACCCAGAAGGGGAATAGCTGGGTTAAGTGGACCTCTAATGCTAGTTTTCTGAGGAATCTCCAGACTGATTTCCAAAGTGGTTGCACCAGTCTACACTCCCACCACCAGTGGAGAAGAGTTCCTTTTTCCTCACAGCCCCTCCAGCATTTGCTGTTGGTTGATTTCTTGATGACAGCCATTCTTTCTGGGATGAGATGGAATCTCAGTGTTGTTTTAATTTGCATTTCTCAAATAACCAGTGATGTGGAACATTTTTTCCATGTATTTATTTGCCATTTGTATTTCTTCATTTGAGAAGTCTGTATTCATCTCAGATGCCCATTTTTGAACTGGGTCTTTGAATTCAGGGGGTCTGGAAGAACTGGCACTCTACATACTGAATACTAAAACTAGAACCATGTCTATCACCATGCACCAAAATAAAGTCAAAATAGCTTGAAGATCTAAATATTAAAGCAGAAACACTAAATCTACTGGGAGAGAAAGTAAGTCAATATCTAGAAGACATAGGAGTAGGCACAGTCATCATGAGCAAAACCAAACTGCCTGGGAAACACTTCAAAGAATCAACAACTGGGATCTCATTCTATGAACAAGCTTTCGTGCTTTAAAAGAAATCACCAGTAGAGTGAAAAGACAACCCACATAGTGGGAAAACATTTTCACTAACTGTTCTTCAGACAAAGGACTTATATCTAGAACATATAAATAATTTTTTGTTTTTATTTTAGTTTTTAGAGACAAGGTCTCACTGCATAGTTCAGACTGGCCTTGAACTTACTATGTAGCCTTGGCTTGCCTTGAACATGCAGCGGTCCTCCTGCCTCAGCCTTCTGAGTGCTAGGGTTATAGGTGTGTGCCACCATGCCTGGCTCCATTTTCTAATGTCCTCTTTTATTTCCTTTTTTTACTTTGCTGTACCAGTTATTTTAGAGATATCTAACTTCCTTGGTTAGGTTAATTACTGAATATTTAATTTTTTATGGTACAATAATGTTGCCTAGTTTCTTTCTTGGTAAGTTGATTAGTGTTATACAAGAATACCATTGGTTTTTGTGTGTTGAGTTTTGTATCCTTCTACATTACTGAATTTGGTTATTAATTCTAGGAGACTTTTAGTGGAGTTTTTTTGCATCTTTTGTGTAAAGGATCATGGTTTTTGCAAATAATTATAGTTTGACTTCTTACTTTCTTATACAGTATCTGTTATGTCTTTCTCTAGCCTGATTATTCTGGCAAATGTTTTGAGTACTATGTTGAACAGGAGTGATGATGGTGGACACTGTTGTCTTATTCCTGATTTTAAAGGGAAATATTTCAGCATCTCTCCATTTGGTATGATGTTGGTCACTGGTTTGTCATAGATGACTTTTATCATATTGAGGTGAAACCCTTCTATACCTACTTTCTTCAGGTTTTTAAAAATCATGAATGGATATGGATTTTGTCAAAGGCTTTTTTGCCTCTATTGAGTTGATCATGTAATTTTTATTCTTTTTTTATGTGATGTATTATAGTTATTGATTTGTGTATGTTGAACCATCCTTGCATTCCTGGTGTGAACTCTACTTGCTCATGAGATATGATTTTTTGATGATTTGTAGCACTTTGTTTGTCAGCATTCGTTTGAGGGCTGGGTGAGCCTTTCAGACTGCCTTGTTCCTTTCTCTGTGCTATGTTCCATATCTCCAGCTTTTCTGCAGTTTCTAGTCTCCCTATCAGTTTCCTCCCAGTTCTGGAAATTTACCTCTTTCCTTTTCTTCACCAAATTGTTTTCTTCTAGGTGTCTAAAGTTCAGGGCCTGGAAAGGCCACAATTCTCTGCCTGTCTCTACTCCACCACATTCCCAGAGTGATTTTCTTAAACTCTAGAGAGTGATTCCCTGGTGAACAATTTCTGATAGGAGCCTGTGAAAGAGGCTGTTCACTTCTGGGAACCAAATTAGTGTTTTTGGATAATCATCTAGGAGAAATAAGTTGCTAACATAAAAACACAGAGTAAAAAGTTGTGAATATCAGGACCAAAACACTAAGAAACATAGCTAAGAAACTGAATATCAACTCTGCCCCTGAGGAAACCCACCACAAAAAACAAAAAACCAAAACCAACCAACCAACAAACCAACAACAATAATAAACCCAAAAAACAAAAAAGAAAAGCCCAAGAGTTCTAAAAGGGTATTTCCTGGCTAAAGAAAGGCAGGATCTTGAGCACACATGACTGCATTCTGGAAATAGTGAGGTGGCATTGCTAAGCTGCAAAGAAAAAGAGAAAAATTTATAGGATATTGATAGAAAAAATTGGTCATTGACAAAGGAAAGGTCTTTAGATTTATTTGTGAAACTGGTGGCTTGAAGACTGTGGAAAAATATCTGTCTCTTTTTTCTTCCAATGTGTGTGAAACGCATACAGAAAGACAGACAGAGACAGGGACAGAGACAGAAACAGAGAAAGCCAATTTTCATTGAGCATTTACCATACATCAGCAACTATGTTAAACATTTTAGCTTATATTTCTCAGTTTTTAGATGAGAGAGATCAAGGTTCAGAAAGTTTAAATAATTTGCTTAAGGCAACACAGCCAGCAAGTGATAGAGTCATGACTTGAACCCAGGTTTGCCTGACCCAGAAAGCTACGACCTTCTCCTCTGTGCCACCCTATGACACAGTCAAGTGCAGCAAGAAAGAAACAAAAACAAAAGCATAGTGCTGACAGTGTGCACAGGCATGGAAGCTGGTCAGGGTGGGACAGGCAGGTGTGGGCCAGACTGACTGGGAAAGGTGTCTTGGAAACAAAGACCTAGGGGCCAGGTTTGCTTTGATGCATTTGGATTTGGGTTGGTGAAAGGAGTGGTGATTTGGTGAAAAGAGTGAGCTGTGGGAGCATCGTGGAGTTGGTGTGAGGATAGGAGTAGACCAGACTTTACTTCAGCAAATCAGAGGAGATAGGGGCTTGGGTGGCCTAGAGGTGAGGTAGGAGAAGAGGGTATGGCAGGCTGGCCGGGAAAGTGGGCAGGACCTGTTCACTGCAAAATCTGAGGACACATGCATAGAACAGTTCTCACAACCCTGAAAGTGGACTTCTCACTAGAACTCGAGAAGTTCTGGACAGGATGGCCCAGACCCGATGTTAGCCTGAGGAGTGGGAGGCACAGAAAGACAGTGACAGTAGGGATAAGGCATACTGTATTCTTTCCCCATGGCCCACTCATGCTGTACAGGGTACTTCTCCTATTTTTTCTTGGCCCAAATTCACTCTTCAGAGGATGTTTACTTTCCTGCTTTAATAAATGTAAAACCTTGCTACGGTTTGTACATGTCTTGACCATTTCTTTGCTCACGACAGAAAGAACATAGAAACCATCTCTAGAAGAAGACTTCAGCACCCCAAACATGGTAACAGCCCATCAGGGTGGCTTTTTCTGTGTGTGTCCAGCGTGACACACAGAGTTATAGAGTGACCAGGAGAAAGATTCACTACAAGGTGGAGGAGGATGGTGTAGCCATGTAGTAGGTTAGAGGATGAGTGAATTGCTGTTGTCTGAGGTGAGGGTGGGGAACATACAGTCTATTTTAGCTTTTGGCCTTTATCCTAAGGACCACTGGAACACATAAAAAGGTGTTAAGATGAGGGTTGGAAAGGTTGGGGTGGAGGTGGACAAGTTCAAGCAATGAAAGCCAGGTATAGTGGTACATGCCTGTAATCTTGGCTGGGAAAGAAAAATTGCAAATTTGAGCCCAGTCCAGGCAACCTAGTGACTTAGTGAGATCCTGTCTCAAAATAAAAAATAAAAAAACAGGTTGGGGATGTGGATCAGCAAGAAGACCCTGGATTCAGCCCCTAAAGGAACCCATAAGTTGGCTGTTGTGGGGACAGAAGGAAGCTCTGCTGGTTGCAGTGATGGGGAAATTACTGCCCTGGGATAGGAATGTACTGATGGTGCCTCTTTTTCTGCAAGGCACAGACAAGTGACCTTGTTAGAAACAGAGCTGCATGCCAGCCTTGAGGGGCACTTTCAACGATGCAGGGTGGCTTTCAGTGCCTCACTGTCTCATGGCCAGGGTCAGCAGCCTGTGTGCAGATCTCCAGAAGGACTTTTCTGTCCCCAGAAATGTGCAAAACCTACATAGAGCCCTGTCACAGTAAGGGCAGGGCCTCTACCTCAAACGCCTTTGAGGTCAGTGTATTTGCATCTCTCATGCAGTGTCCACTCCACACACTCACTTTACAAAAAAGCCACACATCGTTCTAGATCTCCAACCACCACAGGCCAGGTGCTGGGCCCAGGACTGAATGTGGGCAAGCTAAGCTGTCACTGTGCAAGGCAGCTGAAATAAAATGTGTAATTGTGTTATAAGACACCTTAATTGTTTATTAATTACTCCATAAATCATAGTGACACCTATGTTTGTGCTTCTGTTAATTCACTCTCGTAAGGTTGGGGATGGAAACATCATCCTGCTTTTCGAGAGTGTGTGGTTGAAGAATTACTAGGTCCTTAGCTGAGGGACAGAGGGACAAAATCAGGACTGGGCACCAGGGTTCTTGGTGCTTCTCCTTCACCATCAACCTCAACTCTTCCCCCTCACCTTTGGCTGAGATTGCAGCCCTTCCCAGTATACTATTACCCACTGGGGCAGTGCTGGGGCAAGTGTTCTGCTTCCTGCACTCCACACCATCTTACCAAAGCTGGTGAAGAAAGGAGCTGTGTTTGTTTGATAGCAGAGAAACATCAGCTCAGAGATTTTACACAAGTCCCAAGGTCATAATTAAGTGGTCATGATGCAGTTTGGACTGAGGTTTGATTGATTGCCAAATGATATAGTCCTTAGTAGAAGAGTCAGTGAATAGCCTAGGGACTGGGAGGGAGCTTTGCTTATCCAAGGAGAGGCAAAGTGTTTTTTAAATAATAATACCCTTTAGGTTTTTTGAGGGTCATATCTAAAACAGAAAGAAATTTTACCCAGAATATTTTGACCAGCATATTCTGGTGTCCTACTGTTCAGACTGGCCACTGCTGGAGTCCCCCTCAAAGTGACCTCCATTCCAGACAGTCACCCCATCCTGTCTCTGGGAGCCTCTCTCTGTCCACATCTGTCGGCCTCCATCAGCAACCATGTGCCTGGCCTGGAGAGAACGAGATTGCTCCAGATGGCTAATAGGACTTTATTGCCACAATCACTCTTAATGTGGCCATTGCAAAACTCTGTCTGGAAGCTCAGCTTTTACAGCCAGAGACTTGGCAGTCTCTGGCTGCTGGGAGCAGGGCCCGAGCTGCCTGCCCTTCTCTGCTGGGCCCATAGCATACTTCTGCAGATGCTATGAACTGGCCCTTGAGGAGACAAATGATGTCATAAAACCCGGTCTGGGGATAATACTTTCCGGCTGTATGGAGACCAGAACTTTGAAGAGAAGAAGGAAGCACTCCCAGCGGTGGTTGGAGGAGGTTCTCTGCTCTGGATCCTACAAAGACTGAAAAAGGGGACAAGGAGGGGACACTCCCTCTCCCTGTCATCCCTATTGTCCCTCAGGGACCAGCCTCAGGGACCTTCCTGACTGCAGATCCTGTGATTCCCTGTCTTTCACAACTTATTTCCCCTCCCAGAACTTTTCTCAATGTGCGACGATAAGCTTATTCATGGGTCTATTTGTTTAATGTCTCCCTCAGTCACTGGGCTGTGCGGGATGAGTTTTGTTTTGTTTAGCACTATTCTGTGGGTCTGCACCATGCCTGGATCTTCACCAGTTTCCAATAAGTTCTTGTGGAATGACAAAGAGTGAATATTATAATTGAACTCTGGGCACTTCCTCCCCAAGGATAATTCTTTTGGGCTTTATTAAGAGGGTGTCTCATGATGTGCTTGCCAGTAGGTGATTTCCTATAGAAAGGAGACTCAGCTGCTCTCAGAGGCTGGTGGGGTACTGAGATTGAAGGCCGGGGCTGAGATGCCCGATTACGCTTGGCCCGCATTGGGCACTGAAAATTCTACACCATATATGAATAGATGAGAAAAGGCTACAAAGAATTCATTTATTCTGTGCGGATGGCAAAGCCAATGAGTCTATGGGGAATCTGTATGTCGGCCATATTCATGAGGTAACTTCCCAGCCCAGCTTCCCCCAGCCTCTAGCTGCTAAAGGCGTAACACCTTCCAGCATGGAGGGCGTGAGGGGGCAGGGTTTCTCCTGGGTCCTTGGTTGAACTGGAGGGCATCACTGGTCATTACCAGGGTATGGACAAGGGAAGCTGCAAGTTTTAGAGGAGCTGCCGGCAGAAGCACGATCCAGCAGGGAAAGGGGCGCAGGAGAGCTTTGAGAAGCAAGACTGTTTTCTTCTGCTCCTTCATCCATGAGCCACTCTTCCACCGGGGGGCTGGCTGGACCCTTTGGCTGAGAGGCCTTGAGAGCAGGCCTCAGCCAGATGGGAGCCTCCTCAGAGTCCAGGAAACACAGCCAGGAGTGGGAGGAAACCACCCCGTGGGACATGAGGCCTGCAGAAGAAGCTCAGTTTGCTGGCTTAGGTCTGTTGTATTCTGCCACCAGCACTGTTGTAGGGTGGAGGGAAAACTCATGAGGAGATGTAGAGTGGGTCAGCAGAGGGCAGGGGAGCTTAGAAGGTGGGTAGACTCTGAGGACAGGATGGAGGTGCGGACACAGGGACTTGGGGAAAAAGGCAGAGAAGACGCCCCAACAGGAGGCCTGCCATGCCTGAAGGACAGCTGCGGGCATGGACTGTGGGGAAGGAGCCTGGAGCCACACAAATTTCTTACAAGGTGGGAATGGCAGGGTTTTCAAAACAAAGGTACGAAGATGCCCCCAGCACCAAGAAGAGCAAGGGGATGGTGACGGCCTCCAGCTGGGAGGACGGGCTCTATGCGTCCTGCTGGGGGACCTGGGAAATGGGAACCACGGCCACCGCCTGAAGCCAGAAAAATCCCTATGTGGAGATTCAAACACCTGGCTTATGAAAACTTAGCAAAGACGCTGTGATCATTAGAACTCACCCTGGATTCACTAAGTCTCATCAAATTAACTATATTTTGGTCACAGCTACTACTGCAGTCTTCTAAGTAGAACCATCAGGGTACATGATGTACCTTTGTGAGTCAGAGACTTGAGTCTCAGATGATTTCTGTGTTTAAGATGAAAAAAAATGTACGTTGCACATGGCCGTAGTCCTGAGAGATCCATGAAATTGAAGGGAGGGCACTAGTAAGGGCCTCTAGGTAGTAGGGCAGACATCTCACTTATCACTGCACGAGTTCACATTTTCAGAGTGAAAGGGGTCACCTATGTCCACTCAGTCCTCTGGGAAGCAGACTGGACAGAGTTAGGAAGGTAAAAGTCTCACTGGGGAAGAACACCTGCGAAAGGGAAAAGGGGAAGGATTTAGGTTTGGATTGGGAAGCTGTGAGTCCACAGTGCAGATTAGTCTGAGTCTTGTCAGTCTAGGAGAGGGGATGACCTCTGGAGCAAGTTCCAGCCACTGGGAGAGGCCTGTGCTGGTGGAAATGGGTGGGCTCTTGTACTAACTTGATCAGGCATTGGGAGAATGATATTGGCTCAAAAGCTGAAGTTGTCCTGACGAACATAACCCTGTAGTCTGTCAGGGAGCCATATTTCTTGCCTGCGTGTCTGAGTAGCATACCTCTGTGTTTGGCACAGGGCATTGCTAACAATTCTTCCAGGGCACCAGGAATAAATGAGAGCTGTCCTTCAAAACACAAGATACCTAGTCACCCTATCTCCAGAGAACTATTATAGGATTCAGTCTTTGACTCTTCTCTTCTGGTCCCATGCTATTAATTTTTAAAAACTAATTTCTTGTCTTAATTGAAATAGGTAACATTCACTGAACACTGATTTCTATGCCAGGCTAGAGCTGAGAACTTTATATGAGTTTACTAATTTAATATTCCCAACAACCTCAAGAGGCAGGTATTATCATTATAGTTATTATATACTTTATACTTACCTGTTTATTCTAATAATATACATACATATATATGTATATACTTACATAGCATATAACATGTATAGTGTATTCTTATATAGTGTAATTATGTATTTGCATAATATTATAAATCACTCATTAAGAAATGAGGACACTGTTGTAGAGGTGGATAATGTGACTTGTTCAAGGTCATACCTCATATGAGGAGCAGAGAAAGGTTTTAAATTTAAACCAAAAGGTTTTTTTTTTTTTTTTTTGCGGTACTGGGGATCGAACTCAGGACCCTGCGCTTGCTAGGCAAGCGCTTATTCCACTGAGCTATATCCCCAGCCCAAACCAAAAGGTTTGTTTCCAGAGCCTGAACTCTTAAACACTTTACACTTTATAAAGTTTTGAGCTATCAGAGATCACAGAGTCATCACATTGAGATCAGAGAAGTTATGTAACTTTTCTGCACTCCCAAAGAAGTTAGGACTAATGTCTGACTTCCTGACTCCTGATTCTAGGGTTTCTTAACCACTCCATGCCTCAGATATATGCATTGAACTTTTAGGTATTTGAAAGTTGGGTAGAAAAGTGCCAAAACTGAAGATATAAGAATGGCTCCAAATGATTTTGACAGACTAGAATGAGGTTTGAAATCAATGAGGAAAGTTAGTAGAATTTTATGTAAGTTTCTACATTTAAATTGAAAGGCACCAATTACACAAGTGCTAAGTAGGGAAGACCTTCATGTAATAAGGTCAGTCAGAGGTGACAGGAGGTGAAAACGATTTGGATCATGGGAAGTGAGGGTTCATCCCAGGCAACACTTCACCCACCTCTGGGAAGCCAAGTGCTAAGCTTTCTTATGGCCACCATGCTTTTATCAGGATGGTACTAGGTCAAGAGCCCCTGTAAGCCAGGCACGGTGGTGTGTGCCTATAATCCCAGCACTCTGGAAGGCTGAATGGATCACAAATTCAAGTCCAGACTAAGGAATTTAGTGACTTAGTGAGAAGTGTGCCTGAGGACAGGGGCACTAACTTATGTTGCTTGAAGAGTGGCTGCAAGTGCTGTGGATTCAGTATTGTCATCAGAGATGCCAGGACCTGAGTACATGTAGCTCATCTTCAGAAGCCCCGTGGAGCCTGGGTCTCTGAGCTCCCATCCTTATGTGCAAAATGGATAACCATAATTCACTAGGAAGTTCTCACAACTCATTTCTTCCCCAAGTCTCCTGAGGCCTTTGCACTCTCTTGTCCAGTGACCTTTAGTTTAGACTACATCCTGAGTACTGGCAGAGCCCCTAAGGGCTCAGCAGAGTGTACCCAAAGTCTTCCATGGAAACCCTATAATATGAGGGAAAGTGTCCTTTGCAGAGTTCTGGAGTTCCTAGGTAACAGAGTAGGGTGAAAGCCTAGGCATTTGTAATGACCCAAAGGGTGAAATATCTGTCTTATTTGCTTTAGAACATGGTCTTGCCTGGTTGGGTGACCAGCCTGGTTCATTAATACAGTGAACATAGAACATAAGTAGAACTTGTGTGTGTGTGTGTGTGTGTGTGTGTGTGTGTGTGTGTTTGTTGAATAGGACAAGATCAGTTTGGGAAGTGTACATGTGAGGTATGGATGGCTTCAATCAGAACAATTTCCTACAGGTTAGAGGAGAGGAGTCCTAGATGAGGTGAGTTGTGCTAACACATAGAAGAAAACTGAAGCTTATTGTCCATAGAAATGAACATGGGGGACGCGGGAAGATGGTGACCAGGTGAGCGGCAGAGGGAATCTCTCCCAGAGACCGATCCTTTGCGTGGGTGCCCGGTCCGTGGATGCAAAATTCCAACTGATTGGGCTGCTCTCCGCGGCCTGAGCATTAAAGGGCCGGCTGACAAGCCGCGTCGTGAGGAGTGGGCGGATCTTGAGAGCTGGGCGCCCTAGGGATCGGTGCTGCGTTTGGGCCGCAGCTTGGTTCAAATCACGTACAGCTGAGAGAGCGAGTGTGGAGGGAAGAACGGCTTCAGCTCCTGAACCCGACCAGCTCAGAGGCGGCTGTAACCAGGATTTGTTGGAGGCAGCGGAGCAGAGGAAACTCAGAAAACGCGCTACTGGGACAGACTGCACCAAACTGGGCAGCGTTCTGGGATCCTGCTCAGAGCTCCACCCCCGCAGCTGGCGCTGCGTGAACTGGAGCAACAGCAATTGGCGGGATTTCTGAGTTGGGAAAAAGCTCCATCCAGGGAGAAACATCTGAACGGCATTCCTGTCTGCACGATCACAGGGTGAGTTAAGTGGGCGCTCTAACCGGTTTTTCCTGAATCGGGAAGAAGCTCAGCCCAGTGAGGGACATCAAAGCAGCTTTAAGGACTGCAGGATCTCCCGGGTGGGAAGAACTAGCTAGGCGCCCCAACGGGATTTGTGAGGGGGGAAGCAGTTCCACCCAGGGAGGAACACCTGAGTGGCCTGTCTGCAAGAATCCTGGGGTGGCGAGCTGTTTATTCGCCCCGGCCAGGTCTTGGGGTAGGGAGTAGAAGTGGAAATCTCAGCAGACAGCTTAAGGGACATTCTCCCAAAGAGAAAGAATCATTGGAGCAGCCTCTGCAGCAGACCTTTGCCTGCTGAACTGCCTGGGAAATTTATAGCTCCACATTTTGAATCTGATACCCAAAAATGGGAAAACAGAGGAACAAAACGCAGTCTCAAAACTCAACCCCACCCAGAACAAGTTTTGAATGTGAAGATACAGGGGAACCAGGAAGCCTCATAACTTCAAGTTATGAAACGATTGCATCCGAAATTAAACAATTCCAACAGGCCATGAAAGAGCTTAAAGCAGAAATAACCCACATACCCGCAATGATTTCTCAGACAAAAAACGAGCTGAAAACAATGATGGAAGAAATGTTCCATTCACACAGACAAGAAATAGACAAAAGACTACAAGAAAATAGGAAACAAATGGAAACGTTACAAGAGCAATTTAGGAATGAATTACCAATAATGAAACAGATCCAAAGAGAATGCCAGGATTTGAAAACTAACGCTGAAAGCATGCAAAACCGTTTAAATGAAACCAAAGATAGAATTTCAGAACTTGAAGACAGTATGGCAGCTTATGAGCATGAAAGGAAGAATCTCATGATATCATCAAAGACACAAGAAAAGTCAATCCAACAGCTGCAAGATGAGGCAAAACGTAACAATATTCGAATTATAGGAGTGTGTGAAACAGCAGGAGATCTCACAAACGATATAAAAGGAATATTTGATGAAATAATAGCAGAAAATTTCCCAAACAAGGTAA